>JANZLH020000022.1:81237-94778 GCA_026770325.2 Erythroxylum fimbriatum | reverse complement strand
CCAAGCCTAGTACTTACACAATTACTCCCTGTGGGACGATATTATACTATACTACTTGAGACCCGTGAACTTGCGGAGTTGTATCACCAACTTTACTTCATTAACCTCTTTAACCTCTACTCATTTGACTCCTCACTTACTTCCAATTCTCATCATCCATAATTCATATATATATATCAACAAGTCATATTCAAATCATCCACTCAAAGCGGTAATTTCTTCAATGCATATCTAATTCCGACCCAATATCATCCATACACCATTCATATTTCATTAACTTCAAAAGAATAAAGTGTTACAAATCTTTAATAGCATTTCAAGCCACAATTCATCATTGTCTGACAATCTTAAATTACAAAAGATACTTGAACAATTAAACTTGAAATGTGACTAAAACATTGTGCTTTCCCAAAACCAACTCAAAATACAAAAATAAGCAAATTTGGAATAATTCCCTTATGCTCTTGATCACTTGATCTCTTAGCTATTACCTAAAGATGGGACGAAAAGGGAGTGAGCTTGAAAGCTCATGGGTAACAAGTCTATAACGAGTAACATAAGCAAAACCTTTGAAAACATTCACTTGTCATAGAAAACTCTTATTGAAATCCATAAAGCACTTGTTTCTAAAATTCTCATCATGTAGTCAATTTTACAAACTATAAAACATGAATGCATCATGCTTGTTCACATATCATAAGCATATAAGCACATCAGAATGGTTTGGATGCATCCAAAATAGAACGTACTACACATTTCCCATAAGGGTCCTGTGTAGCCGTGAACAGAACGTACTAACGCAATCTCACATAATGGTTTTGCATAGTTGTGAAATTAGGGAAATCTATGAAGGAGCTCCATGCTACTAGCGGGCAGGCGGGAGAAGCTTTTTGTCAAAGTGCACTTGACTTAACTTAGGGGACCGCCACAAACCCATATAACACATATTTCATAACTTGTAAACTTGTTGTCCAAAATGGCACTTTTCCGAAACTTGATTTTTCATAAATATGAGATATTTCGAAAACCATTTCCAAAAACATGGTTTCATAAATATGTTATCTTTTCAAAAAAAATCACTTTCAAAATATTTTCATAAATCATCACACAATTCATATAACGAACATGTAGCACTTTCTCAAAACATTCAAAGAGTAATAAATGCACATTTATGATGCAATTTAAATCATTAAACTTCCTTGATTCAAAGAAAATATTAGTGGCTTATTTACTCTATTATAAACATGTACCCACCTTGAGTTTCCTTGCTTAAAGACTTGCTCAAAAATGTCTCTCCTCTTGCTCCTCTTGCCTTTCTTGATTTTCGTCATCAATGGCAAAACCCCATTCAATAGGAATCCAATTGAAAATCCCACAATGCAAAATCAATAAAATTGATTCTAGAATACCTAAACCCAAGCATTTTCTACACTCCATGAACTAAAATCCTTCCAAAAATCCAAAAGATTCAAAATGATCTTACCTTGATTCTTCACCAAATGAAGAGATCTTTAGCTCAAATGGAAGCTCTTTTCTTCCTCTTCCTTTTTCTCCTCTTGAAAAACTTCAAAATCTTTCTTGAAGACTAAGGAGAGTTAAGCCCTAGCTCAACTCTCTTCTTTTCTCTCAAACCACCAACTCTGTTTCTCTTTTTTACTCATTTTCATAAATCATTGCTGCTTATCCTCTCATTCACGTTTTTCTTCTTCATTTATAAGCAAGACAACACTTCTTCTTCCAATTATGCGCTTAATGATTGAGAATTGTCCCATTTACCCTTCTATTTATATCTTATGTCTTTTATATTTAAGTGTATTGCCAACAATACCTTTAAACCTTCTAACATAATACTTTCTTTTGGAAAAAATCCCTCATTGTCTTAAGTTTCTAATGCCTCCAAAATCATTCGATTTGGTTCAATGATTCAAAAGATATACTTCAAACATTTTTGGACTATTCTTGTCCATAACAATATACTATGCACAATTTTCATCTGAAATTTAAACATCTTAGAGACTGAATTAGATTTCAATTTCTTCATACCATTTGTAGCTCCATATCTCTAATTTACCCCAACTCAGAAATCATCTCATTTGGATCAGTAGAGCTCTAGAAATCCTCAAAATACTGAAGTATGTTCGGTGGAATAACACCAGTTCATATTATTTAAGAACACACTCTTTGTACCCGTCCCATGCTTTTCACTCAATCTTTCTCGCTTCATTTCAACTGGCTAATATTTTTGGTGGGGAAGTAGAGCAAAGTTTTACGAATCCAATGATTCAAGAATCAAGTCATTTGGAGGTCTAGTGAAGAAGTTATGGTCAAAAGAAATAACCATTTTTATGACCTCAATCAAATTAAACCTATTTTGGCGTGATTTTCATAACTTTCACAAACAATGTCGGATTGATCTCATTTTTGAACTATTAGAAAGAGGACTTTAAGATCTACAATTTCATGAAGATCTCAAGACAAATTCTATCGTCTGAAGGGTAGAAAATGGAACAGACGATATGATGTCATTTTGAGATGAAAATGACGTCATCAGACAATACAAAGTTGGGAAATTTGACATAACTTTCCCTACAGATATTGGATTTAGTTGTTCTTTATATGGTTGGAAAGAAGACTTCAAGAGCTACAACTCTTATGAAGACCTCAAAGATAAATTCTATCATCTGAAGGGTAGAAAATGGAACAGACGATATGACATTATTTTGAGACGAAAGTGACGTCATCAGACGACACAAGTTTAGGAAATTTGCCATAACTTTCCCTACAAATATCGAATTAAGGTGTTCTTTAGATGGTTGGAAAGAACTCTCATGAAGACTTCAAAGACAAATTCTGTCATCTGAAGGGTAGAAAATGGAACAGACGATATGACGTCATTTTGAGATGAAAGTGATGTCATCAGACAATACAAGGTTGAAAAATTTGCCATAACTTTTCCTACTGATATCGGATTAAGGTGTTCTTTAGATGGTTAGAAAGAAGACTTCAAGAGCTACAACTCTCATGAAGACCTTAAAGCGAGATTCGCCCTCTAAAAGGGGTTAAAATGGAATAGAAGAAGAAAGCAAAAGGTCAAACTAAGACGATGCTGACGTCATACTAAGACAGAAGCAAAACTAAGAGGGAATAAAACTAAGACGATGCTGACGTCATACTAAGATGGAACAATAAAAAGGGCATAACTTTCAACTCAGATGTTCAAAATTTTCATATTATATACCGTTGGAAAGATAAAAGAAAGATATACAACTTTCCAGAAGGCAACTTTGCAAAAATCTATTTATATCAATCCCAAATTTGCCCCTAAACTCCGAAGATAAATTTTCCATTCATACACCAACGTACTGCACCTAATTCTTAACTTCATGACAACTTTTGAGATTCTTAGATACAGAATTGAAATTCGACGTCTTCATACAAAATGTAGCCATATATCTCTAGTTTAATTCAAATCAATAATCATCTCGTTTGGACAATTAGAGAAAACGTTGTGGCTAAAAGACTGAAGCGCACACAATGAATGTTTTCTAGATCACTACCAATTTTGTTCCTAAATCTTTCCTTATCACAACTCATACCAAGATCACTCTCATTTTCAATAAAATCACATTTAACGTTACTTATACCCAGAAGTTGTCAATGAATGCATGTACCACTTTTTATGTGCAAACATTTAGTATTTATGTGCATATATGCTAACATTATGCTTGAGCAAGAAAATGCATTTCCTTAGTCTCTCTTTGAGCTCCCATGTACTGAAATTTTGGGTCCTTACCCTTAATATGGGGCCGACATGTTACATCTAGTGTGTACAGGTAGACTCTCTCCATTTGGTTATCCACATCTATTCACAGAATTGCGCTCTGAAATGGATGTTGCCTCTGGTGATACCCAATATTGCTGCCAATGACTCTATATTTCTTCAAATATATATGGTGGTCATACACCATTATTGTGTATCTAAGTCTCTATAATGTGTATGAGCTCGCCTCTCCCATACATTATAAATTACAACATCAAATTTCGAATCTTAAAAAATTCTTTCTGAAAAAATGAAAAACATACTATAAGTACTTATAAATGACAATATTTATCTAATTAATATATAAAATTAGATAAAATAAAAAAGATTAAAGAATATATTTTGTATACCTCAAACTCCTGATAATAAAAATTCTTTGTCGCCTAAGAGATATTCTTTCATATATAACCCTCAAGATCTATCCTCTTCTTAAACTTGGATCAGATATTTCTTGAGCACGTTCAAGATGGAACCAACCTAATATATAAGTTATTTTAGATTATTTCAAATTAAAACCTATAACTTCAGCATAAACCTATGGCATTATCATGTATTACAAAATTTTTAGAATTGTACTTACAAATTGTTGACAATTGTGATGTAAGTTCCATCAACTCCCTTAGCTCCGGGTTGGAGGTCGCCCCCTTTATCCACAATGTTTACCCCTGATATCTCTGTCGATATAGGGGTGGTGGATGGTGTAGGGTTGGTGGCTAGTGTAGCAGGGCTGCTGGATGGTATAGCAGCAGGTACAGAAGAAGATGCCTCATCTGGATGTGCAGTAGCTAGATGTACAATAGGTGATTCTGTAGCATCTGTAGAATGTGATGCTTCACTTGAAAATGCACTGGCTCTCTAAATTGTGGTAACCTGAACCTTGGCCGCATTATGTCTTGTTTTTTCTTTGGTGTCATATTTTTAACCTGAAATTCACATTCTATTGAATTTTTTAATAATAGAACAATATAAATTCAATATATAACAATATATTGTTGAAGCAATAATAGATTTATTCATATAATATTCTATTACAAACACAAATTAATCACCAACACTTAATTGTAAATCAAAATCATCATCTTCTTTTTCCAAAGAATTAGAATCAAACTCAGGCTCCTCTCTAAATCTCTTGCTTTCCTCATCCTCTCCAGATGAAATTTCAACAAATTCATTATTTGGATCGTTCAAAGGTTCATTCTCGTCATATGTTACACATGCATTTATTCCATAAACATCTTCCCGAAATGCTTCACTTTCAATTCTCTTATTTTTCTCCTTTTCCATGTAATTCAAAAACACCTATAGGTTTTACTTTGCAAATGACCAACTAATCTGAATTATCTCGTCGTAAGATGGGAAAAGGGGCGTAATACACCTAGATCTCTTACATCACCAATACGAAAGGTTCAAATTTGTCTAAATCTTCTTCGCTGGTTGATTTCAATTAGATTGTATTGGCTTTGCACTTTTGTTCCAATATTAGAAGTTGGATCAAACCACTTATACTTAAATATCACATTCTATTTTATTGACAATGTAGGGTACTCAATTTCAAGTATCTCAATAATTTCACCATAATAATTCATCAATTCTCCCTATATGCAAATCCCACTATTTACTGTTGCCATTCTATAACCATGATATTCTGTATGAAATTTGTATCCATTAACAAAATACACTAGACATGATTTAACAGTTCACAAAGGTCCTTTCATAAGATCATATATGAACTTGTTCTCTATTAGATTTTCTGAGGCCTACATAAAAAAAATTATCATATTGAATAGTATAATGTCATCTAATCACTTTGATATGATAATTCAACCATTTCAATTATTACAAGTGAAAGCTTACATATTTCTCGAACCATCGAAGAAAGTGTCTTTCAACTTCTTTATTGATGTCATCCTGTGTTGTTTCAGGCATTAGCTCGTGTAACCATTCCTCTTATAATCTAAAAGAATCATTAAGTATTTTAGTTGTGAACAATAGTAACTTCAAAAACTCAAATAATCTATTTTAAAATCAACTTAAACTTACTTCACAAAAGGTTAATCCTCTTGACAATTCAATAAAATGTAACCACTGGCATCCTCTATTTCTTCTATTGTTAACATTTTTCTTATTGAACGTCCATATGTTAGTCCTAGATATGTGAAATGGTTAAGTTACTATCAACATCATTTGTTTCTCTCCCATCGCCATTATGAGGAACTTTTCTTTCCCTTGTGTGCATGTGTGACTCAAAATAATGTGAACAAAATGTACTTACTTCCTTTACTAAATAAGCATTACATATTGAACCTTCAACTCTAGCCTTGCTTTTGACGTTTTTCTTAAGTGACACAAATACTTATATTACAAATAGGGTTATTACAACTCTGTGATTAAAACATGCTATAAGTTTTATTTAAATATTAACTATAATTATCTCTTAAACAGATACATCCATTGATATTGAATCGAACCGGCAAGTTTAGCCTCGTTTGCTAAATGCATGGGTAGATGCTCTTATAGTCAAAAAAGCTTTGAGGGAAAATCCCTTCTAATTTGCACAAGATAATCGAAATTTCCTTTTCTAGTTTTTCTATTTTAGTCAACTTTATTTCAGATGATGTTAAGCTTTTAAAAAACAAACTTAATTTTGTTATAGCCTCCCAAACCTTATTCAATAGCAACTGTCGAAATGAAATTGGAATTAGCCTTGCATAAACACATGACAGTTATGACTTTCATCCCAAATAATTTGTACTTCCTCATGTCCACAAACCTTTTCAAGTTCAAAACATAACCATTGGGAAACTTTATACTTTTCAACCATTCACACAAAATTTTCTTTTTTTGTCTAAAGTGTAATATGCTTTTAGATATTTACCAGTACGAAGATCTTTATCTAACTCATTCCTTCTACAAAAAATGTCAAATCAGCTCGTGATTTTGCATTATCCTTTGTCCTCCCTTTGTCAAAAATATATTTTTCAATATACATCACTTCTAGATTATGATGTATCAAATTACGTTTCCAATATGGTAAAATTTTCTCCAACCAAGGTTTTTACTAATGCTTCTATTAACTTCTTCAGCTTCAAGTTCTATAACTTTCAACAACCTTAATTCATCAATCTCCTGCAATATCTCTTCACCAGTTTTGTGAGGGGGAGAAGGTGTTTATACCATCCTATTCTTAATAATTTTTTGTTTATTACGCCTAAATGGATGATCCGGAGGAAGAAATTTCATGTGGTTGTCAAACCAAATGTTTTGGCCCTGTTAAGAAGATAAAACGCATCAGAATCATTGTTATAGTAAAGACAAGTCAATTTCCCTGCTATGCTCCATCCAGACAACTTAGTATATGCAGGGAAAACACTACTAGTCCATATCAAAGCTGCTCTCAACAAAAAATGTTTAAGAGACACATCATATGTCACCATACCAAATTCTCAAAGATGATACAATTCAGATACCAATGGTTGTAAGAATACATCAATTTTTGGCTTTGGATTTGTAGGCCCTGGCACAATCATCGTCAAGAACATATATGCCTCATTCATACACATCCATGGAGGCAAATTATAAAGAGTAATTATGATTGGCCATGATGAATATTGTTGGCCGGATTGACCAAAAGGTTGGAATCTATCTGTCGACAATTCCATCCTAACATTTTGACTTTCAATTGCAAACTCAAAATGAGTATTATTGAAATGTTTCCATGCGAGTGCATCCAATGGATGGCTCATTATTCCATCTCCCTGTTTATGTTCATTATGTCATCTCATGTGAGATACAGTAACATCATAGGCATGTAGTCTTTGAAGTCTCAGAGTTAGCGAGAAACAATACATTTACTTGCAGGGTACTAATTTATGTTTCATAGAAAACTTTCTAGGTTTGAACCTAGATTGACCATAAAATTTGCACTATTATAATTTCACATCATCTCCCCCAAACAACATACATCCAATATTGCAATAATCAATTTTTTCAACTGTCAAACCAAAACCCCTACTAAGTTTCTTTATATTGTAGAAATTATCAACCATTGTATGATCAAGAGGCAATGATTCATTATACTAAGCAAGAATTTTATTCAAACTTCGATAAGAAATATGCTCTTAAGACTTTATATTCAATATTCGAGCAATAGAATATAACTGAGTCATGATCTCACAATTTGGACATAATTCTTGATCAACTGATTTTAGTTAGTGAAAAACTTTTTTGCATGTGGGTTTTGGTTCTTCTTCAAGATTTTCTATATTTACCTGAAAGGTATAACCGGCTGCATAATAAACCATTTGGGTGTAAGGATTTTTAGTTGCACCTACACTATTTGTTATAAATCCAATCCGCCCTTCAAATCCATCTACATTTATTGACGAGTTTACTTCATTACCCTATGAGGTGCTACAAATTAATGGCTCCTCATGTCGTGTCCACTCAAAATAATTTGGAACAAACTCTTTTCTTAACAAATGGAGATTCACTTCATAATATGAAGCAAACAAATATGTTTTCTCTTTTTACATGGACATCTGATATTTGCACCATCCATATATGCAAGTTGAGAACATACATAGTGAATAAAAGCTTCAACTCCCTCAACAAACTCAAAATTAATGAAACTATCGGGTGTTAATCGTCTATACATCCAAGATCTATCAACATTAGTCATTTATGCAAAACTGTTATTTTAAAAAATGATTTCTTAGTTAGTATGATTCATTTCCCCTAAGTTTACGGAACATTTAATCTTTACTTTACAGAATATCCCTAAGTTTTTACAGGTCTCTGATCATTTAACCTCCAAATTGAAACCAACCTATCCTACCATATGAGTTCACAATTAGAATACTCAACATATGTGAGTATCAATCAAATAAAACAATATGCCAACCATTGTCCTGTAAGAAGTGACATTAAGAAGTGAAAAAAAAGCACCTACATATATTAAATCCAACACTACATCGAGCAATCACATTGAAGTTCAAGTCTTTATGTTTGAATTAATCACCTCCAAGTTCATTTCCAAAGTTTGGTTTTAAACAAGAACTATGGTATGTGGCATTGTTACACCATATGAATCGAGAAAGCAAGTTCTTGTTATGACTCTTAGGCTTATGAAATTTTTCACCGATAAGCCTCATGGGAGCTGCATCATAGGTTTCTAGCTTATATACCATCCTAGGAGTTTATTATGCAAAGAATTATCATACCAATTATACATGAATTTTTTTATGTCAATACTAAGTTTGAATTCATCACATTGAAGTTCAAGTCTTTATGTATGAATTAATCACATTGAAGTTCATTTCCAAAGTTTGATTTTAAACAAGAACTATGGTACGTGACATTGTTACACTATATGAATCGAGAAAGCAAGTTCTCGTTGTGACTCCTAGGCTCGTAGAATTTTTCATAAATAAGCCTCATGGGAGCTGCATCACAAGTTTTTAGTCTATGTACCATTCTAAGGGTTTATTATGCATCAAATCATCCATAATTATACAAACTTGTTCAACATATAATAAATACTTATGTAATTCATACATCTAGCCATCAATCATTCTAACAATATTTCAAACAATAACATACAAAACCAAGATAACCATTCCAAAGAACAACACACATTCGTATAATCTATTAAAGTAGAACATAAAATATGAACAAAAGTTGGACGACTTACTTGGACAAACACACAATTGGAAACAACGAACGACAAACAACAAAGATCTAAATAACAGATAGCTCGTTAGAAGTTGGCATATTAAGTTTTAATTCAAAAAAACAATGAATTAAAAAAATTTCGTTTCATTTTCAATTAAATAGATTAAAGAAAGTACATGACATTTTTCTAATTATATTTATGCAAGAGTTAATTACACCAAGATAACCACAATTAGGTAATGTTGTTTTTAGATAGACTCTATATTTTAACTTATCAATCATTGTTAGAGGTAAAGTTACAAATAACAACACAAAACTGATCACCTTATAAATTACTTAGTTAAACAACTTTCCTTGAAAGACAGACAATCACAAACTAAAAAGAAGACATATGAGGTTGAACAATTATCGATGCTCTTCAATACAAAACACAATTTGCAAGAAAGACAATAAACAATTAGCTAGTTTTTGATACGGTTTGAATTGTATTATAGGTAATAGCCTTATACAATAAAAGAATTGTATTATAAAAGAATATAAACATAGCTTTATACAAGTTCAATTAAGAGATCAAACATGCAATAAATCTTACTAAATTCCCAATATATTCAAATGAGGCTAGGGAATAAACCACAAGCATATAAATTAAACTACAAAGCAATAAGGGCTTAAATAATAATTGTTCAGTTTTAAGAGCATGGGATTTTTCTATCCCTAATTGGGTAATTTCTGGAGGCATCGAATGCCTATAGAATGTATTCCTACTATTTTGTAAAATGACGATGTTGCAAGGGTCTTCATACGGTGGGTTTTAGGAGGGTTTTTTGTTTTTTGTTTTCTTGAAGGACAGTCTATTCTTAACTCTCTTGACGCATTTATCTAAATGTTATCCTATGTACTTCTATCTCATTCGTTAATGACACCTTTTAATTAAAAAAAAGATTCAAAACTAGGTTTAAGAGTTTGTACGTGACTTGTCACCTCTACCATGTCACTATTAAATGTAGTATTTCCCAATTTCTTTGATTGGACTGCATCATGACCTACAAAAATGAACCAACCATAGTTCAAAAATGCAAAATACCCCTTTCATACATCAACAAAACTGACATTCATATAACCATTTAACAACAAAATTTCTCTTTCAAAAAATAAACCCGAGAGCAAAACATGGACAACTAACCTCAACTTAAATGAAAACAATGGATGATGGACAAGAGCAAAGCATGGACAATAGATGATGGAAGAAAGAAGACCGACGGTGATAAAGAAGAAAACGAAGAAAACAAGTCACAGGGGAAGGAGGGGGGCTTCGAGTGGGGTTTAATTAAAATCAAAATGACGTCATTTGGTGTTAAACCAAACAATGAACATTGCTTCTGTCGGTACACCCAACGCTTATTTTTGCTGCCGATTATTGTCGCCTGTTTTTACGACGGCCTTCACTATTCCGTCGCTATATTCCATCAATAAAATTGTTGGATAATTTCCTTTTACCTTTTCTGATGAATATTTTGTTCGTTGCAAAATACCATAATTTTACCGATGGAAAGTCAATTTTCGTCGTTAATTTACTGCGGGATTTTTTTTGTTGATGATTTTTCGTCGATAATTTGTAATTTTCTTGTAGTGGAAATAACTCCAATAAAAAATACAATATCAAGTTTTGTGATAAAAAATAGAATAAACTACCAACAATTTGTCTGAAAAGAGTCGCATCTTCTAATTTCTTTCCTTCATTCTTTGACGACTCAAGGTTCCATAAGAGTGGCCATTGTTTTTTACTCCTCCATTTGAAATCATTTCAGTAAACTTGTTCTGTATCCTTTTTTAGAGATAAAAATAACCATCACATCTTTTAATATCCAACCTAAAAACACAACTTACTTCATTCAAACTCTTCATTTCAAAATGAACAGACAAAACATTTTGAAGATAATTAATTTTAGCATCATTATCTCCCATAACAATCATATTATCTACATAAATAAGTTGTATAGTGCGTACAATAGATGCTTTCTTGATGAATAATCATGGATCAGTAGCTAAAGACTTGAAATCACAAAAATTAGAAATTAAGTAATCTTACTATACCAAGCACATGAAGCTTGGTTGAGATGATAAAATGCCTTCTTGAGGCAATACATGTAATTAGAAAACTTTATGGAAATAAATCCTTATATTTGTTTAATAAAGATATCTCTATCTAACTCTCCATAAAGAAAAGCTTTTCTTCTTACATCTAGTTGTCATAATTTATAGCCTCTACTATAATAGCTAAAGAAATAATTGTTCGAATTATTATCATTTTGGTAACGAGGCTGAAAGTTTCGTCATAATCTTGACTATATTACTGAGAGAATAATGAGAATACTTCTAATACAAAGTGGAGCAGTTACCACAGCTTTACATTGAAAGATCGTGATTCATTTGAATTTCTGTAACAATAGCAGTAAGAGGAGTATCAACATCTTTAAGATGTTCTTATGAAGTTCATCGCTTTAAATAAGGTTGCGCTTTATAAAATCATAGAGTCATGTTTAATCTAGGTACACTGAGCCAATTTTAGGGGAATATATGATATGATAACATTATGGAATAAAAAGGAACTAAAGGTTGAAGAAAAGGATGATACTATTTTTTTAATAAGAGAAAGAAGATAAGAAAGATACAAATATATTAAGTATGGAAGGCTCACACTTCCCACAAAGCAAACTATTGGAGTAAATCAAAGGACCAAGACCAGCTTTGTATCTATAAATTGTGCCATCAACCTTTTTCTTCAAATTGTAAACCTATTTACATATTACCATATCATCACCCATTGGTTTTGATACAAGCTCCCACATGTTGTTTTTGTTTAAAACTAATTTTTTCTTGTATTGCATCTTCTCATTTAGGAATCGCTTTTGCTTCATTATAAGATTAGGCTCATTTTCACATAAATTTCCTATGAAAAATCAAGGTAGAACAGAAAATTGTTTTTCCTTCGTAATCACTAAGATAACCAAGTTGCTTTCTTTGTCTCGTCGATTTTCTTATGACAACCTTTGTATCTTCTTCTATTTCAATGTTTCCATCAGATAAAGGAATATTTCCCCTTACTGTTAAGTTTATAACCGTAAAAAAAAAAAGTGCAAGATCAATTGTACGATTGTCTTTATTTACGTCAAACTTACTTTATTAAGCACCACATCATGAGAAATAATTACTTTATTTGTTTTTGGATCCAGACATCTCCATCATTCCATGTGAGTGCCATAACCAACAAAAATACATTACTTGGCCTTTTAGGTTAAAGCTTAGTGCAATTATGTTTCAATATATGAACATAAAAATAGACCAAAAACTTGAAAATAATTGACTTTGAGTTTGCGACGATATAACAGTTTAAAAGGAGATGATTTTGTACCTAACTATAGAGGCAAATAGTTTATAACATGTGCAACAATATGAAAAGCTGCAGCCCATAACTCTGTTGGAAGATTGTTAAATAAGTGAACTTAGTAACCCCATTTCATTGTTGAGTTTATGGACAAGTATTTTAATGTTGAATCCTATGTTTTTGTTTAGTAACCTCATTTTGTTGTAGAGTTTATGGACAAGTTTTTGAGTGTTGAATCCATGTTCTCTGTAAAAATTTTGAATTTGATCCGGAATAAATTCACCTCTAATATTGTTGCACAAGCACTTTACTAGTAGCTTAAATTCTTTCTCCACATCATTCTTGAAAGGTAATGAGACTTTCTATATTGATAGCTAGGACAAACATTATTATAATGAATATCCTTTAAAATAAAAATGCCATCAAGAAATTTCTTCCTAGCTCTCATTTTGACCTCTCTTGGCAACATATGCATCACTTCTAGATAACACATATAATGATTCTTAGGCAAATCACATAAAACAGCCCTGTGATATACTTGATTATTCATCTTAGCCCCTGTGTTTTTTAATTCGTTTACCTTAGCCCCTGTGTTTTTTATTCTCATTCAAGATACCCCAATTAGCTATTTTCGGACAAATTTGCCCTTAGATTATTGAAATACAT
>JANZLH020000022.1:14029-24416 GCA_026770325.2 Erythroxylum fimbriatum | reverse complement strand
AAATTTTTATTTGAAATTTATCTATTTTGAAAATATTTAAATTTAACTATATTTATTTATTTTATATTATTATATAAATTAAATTAAATTATGAGTAATTCATATTAATAATTAATTTTAATTAATTAAATGCAAAATATTAAATTAAATTACACACAGTTCTTAATAATAATAAATATATTAAATAATTAAATATATTTAGTTGATAATAAATTAAAATATTTTCAAAATTTTTGGAAAACTAAAAACATAAATCAAAAGATTCAAACAAATAATTTTTTATTGAATTCGAAAATAAAAAATAAAAATAAAAGCAAATAAGTATTTAGTTTTAATTAAATAAATAAAGTGCTAGTTGTTGTTAAATAAATAACAATTAAGCACATTTCTTAATCTGCCGGCAAACATTCAATAACGATGATGTTGCATCGTCTTCGATGCAGGCAACGTATAGAGAATGTATGTGGAATCTTCTTCTTCCATGTATGTGTATATGCACCTAGTCCAGTCCCACTTAGCAAGTAAGCACGCCTTCATTCCATCCAAGTCTCTTTTCTTTTACATATTTTGCTCATTCTATTCAATTTAACTTTTTGTACAACGCACCAACTGAATCCAATTCCAAATTGCAGTCTCGCTGTGAAGCAAAGCTGGACGCGAATTTAACTAAGCTCCTTGGAAGTTGTATGAATAACACATGTAATGTCTGAACTGAAGATAAAGATACGAGCAAAAGCAGATAAGATGTGGCTTGATTGACGATTTCCATTTTTTGTTGCTAAATCTTTGTTGACACTGCCCGCTTCACCTCGTAGTCCAAGTTGGCTGCTACTTCTTGTTCCACGTTCTGAATACGTGGCTAAATATTGATCACTCGTCACTTCTTTTAACTGCCAAAACCTCCATCCATCTCCCATATTCCTTTCCTCGCATTTTTCTCATCCATGTCTCCGGTGCACTTTCCCGTGAAATGGGCGAGAATAACAAGAGAAATTTTGATAAATGCTGTCAGCTACACTGTATTCCTGGTTCTGGATTTCTTGGACCTTATATTTTGCATAATATACAGGTATCTTGACGAGATTTTGGAAGGAAAGCCTTCTCCGTGTTATTGTCGGAAGAGAGGCGGACTAGTGGAAAGTGGTGAAGAGACTGAGGTGTCAGAAACTCTGTATGAGAGGAGAAATGTGTTTAGAGAGATGGGGTTTGTTGGTTTTCCAAGAAAATGGGAGGACTGCAGGAAACCAAGTGATCGGAGTGGTATAAAAAATGATGTATTAGTGAATAGATGGTCTGATTGTGGGTGTGAGTCGTGCCTTTCCTGGATGAAGGACAGGGATAAGCTACATGTAGAGGTGAAGGTGCCTCCAAAAGGTAATTCTGAACCAACCCGTTTGTTAACCCTGTTTTTAATGACAAAATCTTCATCAAGCAGCTTGTGAATGTCCCGAATTCGTAATCAGTCGAGGAGAAGGTATCCAACATTGTAGGGCATGAACGTTGATGTTGTTACCATTCATTTTGTTAACAGCTGCGATGGAGCAGGACTGCCGAGAGGGTTCATCCGAAAACGTGATATTCATACATGGCTTTCTGTCTTCTTCATCATTTTGGACAGAAACGGTATTTCCAAATCTTTCAGAACCCGTGCAGCAAAGCTACAGGCTGATTGCTGTTGACCTACTTGGATTTGGACGAAGCCCAAAGCCACGCCAATGTTTATACACTTTACGAGACCACGTGGAAATGATAGAGAAATCTGTGATTGACCAGTTGGAGGTGAAGTCTTTTCACCTTGTTGCACATTCCATGGGATGCATTATCGCATCAGCTTTGGCCGCCAAGTACCCCAAATGCGTAAAGTCAATCACTCTAGTTGCACCTGTAAGTGTATAGATAACTATCAACGGTTTGATCAGAGTCATAAATTTCATTTTGATCTTTCAGTAATTTGACTGATGTCTGTGTTTACATTGTTCTTTTGGATTTAGCCTTACTTCTCAAAGTCTAAAGAAGGAGCAAGTTTAGTGGCACTAACCAAACTCGCCAGAAAGATGCTTTGGCCGCCGATACTGTTTAGTTCCGCATTCATGTCATGGTACGAACACTTGGGTCGCTGTGTTTGTTTGCTCATTTGCCGAAACCACAGGACATGGGAGAGGATTCTGAAGCTTCTCACCTGGAGAAGGTAACACCTATTCTTATATTACAAACACTTCTTTCTTTTGGGTGTAGAATCATTAATTTCATTGCTGCAAAGAATAACCATCATTCTTTTTATCCTTACTGTTCAGGGATCTGCATTTTATGATCAGGGACTTCACACGACACACTCATCATTCAACTTGGCATACAATGCATAATGTGATATGCGGAGGAGCCAAATTTATGGATGATTTCTTGGAAATATTGATGAATTTTGGCGTCAAAATTTTTGTTATTCAAGGCCACCGTGACGTAATAATCCCATTGGAGTGTAGGGAAGAGATCAAACGTAAGGTTCCTGAAGCAGAAGTTTGTGTTGTTTCCAATGCTGACCATAGAACTGTAATAATGGGCAGAGAGAAGGAAATTACTGAACATCTGGAACATATATGGGCATCAGTCGCTGATGTAAGAACTTGTTTGGAAGATGAAAATGGTGATTGAAACTTTGGTTATTCTTTCAACTATCCCTTAACCAAATAGTTGTATGTACATTAAATAAGGGTGTTAGTTTAATAAAAAAGGAAACACGTGGGTGGTTGTTCATGCTGCAATCTGTTGTTTTTAAAAATAAAAAAATTACAACGATGTCATTTTCGTTATTTCGGTTGAGCCGTGAGTCGGGCCAGCCCGTAACCCAATTAAGCCGAACCATTTTAGCCCATAACCCGGGTCGGACCAAAATTAACATCCCTATCTTTGTGCACAATAGTTTACAAACTAGGTATTTAAGATAAATTACAACTATTCACACTGCAACTTAAACCTTCACCTCTTGGATTGGAAGGTTCTTACCAGGTCCTACTTCACCATTTAGTGGTGCAGTGCAGATCTTTTTGTCTTCGGTAGGGAAGGAAAGCAAATCAAGCCTGGATTTTTCACTATCAAGGTTGAGTTTCGTTGACGAGATTAATCAAGGGTATTATAACTGCCAGAAATACGAACCACAAAATTTATACGGTAAAGCAGCATATAAATACATAACGCTTAGGGCATTTTTACATGGTTGCTCAAGTCTTAGATAAGTTTTACAAGGGAAAAGATTGCAAAGAATACACATTCTCAAATTATGGAATAGCCAAAAGAAATTATGTCCTGTTATCAGCTACTATCACTCTCCTTCACTGGATCAGAGCTCACAACTGGAAGATTTTTTCTATACTGAGCAGATGTCAACCTTCTCTCCAAGGGTGTTTTCCTTTTGCTTACAACAAATCGGTTGACTCCTTTCCGCATTGGCATTATTGATGGAAAATCTTCATCAGGTATCTGGCTCAGCTCTGATATGTCCTTAATCTGGGCAACACGTCGAAACCACCTCTCTGCCTTGGCCTCTTCTGACATGTCCAGAGGATCTGGTTCCTTTACTGCCGAACCTTCCAAACTCCTTCCATTCCAGCTATCCCTACTATTCCAATTTCCAGGTGATTGAGATGTAGAACCCACCAAATCTGTTGTTGCACTTACATTCTCTTTCCAAGGGTGACTATCCTCGTTAGTTGGGGAACTAGTGAAGCTTTGTGGAGGATTTCCAGTGACACTTACTGCTGTGCTCATATAGTCATTACTCGAACATCCACTGCTCCAACTGTACCTGCTACCAGGTTGGGGATCAAGAACATTTTGTGCTGAAATTTCACTTGATTGTGTCTTATAAGGCACATCCACCTCTCTTTCATTGAAGTGCTCCCCATTGAGTTTAGAACTCCAGCTTTCTGTACTTTGCTGTTGATTTGTAAACCCTTGCACATGGTCTGCATTAAGCACCCCTGGTCTAGCCACATTGAACTTCTTTGAAGGCTCATCTGGTGTGGCGATTGGAACTGCGCCAACAGCATTATTAACTGTATTTGCATCTGGCTGCTGATGATCCTTCTTAGCAAAATAATTGGGTGGGAAGGGAACAAAGGGGACGTAGTTGGTGTCCTTAGTTTGCTCCATGGCCATTTGCCTCTTGTACATTGGAGAAGTCAAAGACCGATCTTTCTTCTTGCTGACAACAAATCGATTCTCTCCTTTACGCATTGGCATGACTTCAGGAAAATCATCATCTGAAACTGCACCAGCTAGATCTGTAACATTATGTAGCTCCGCAACTCTTTTAAACCATCTGTCAGATTTTTCACCTTGTTCTTTCTCATGTTTGTTTTCTAGAGGCAGGCCCAAAGGATTCTCAGATGGTTTATGGCTCTCAACTGTTTTCCCAAACCTATTGCTCCCAGTAATGGTAATTCCTTGTTCATCAGTACTTGAAGCAAGATACTCATGAATTCCTCTGTCCACCTTTCCACTCTCATCCATTGTGGATTTCTCAGGCTTCCTCACAAACATATTTGCTGGTAATGGTACATAACTGGAATTGCCTCCTTTGGAAGCAGGATGCTGAAGTGAAGCTGAATTTGAAGTAGAAGAGGGTTTGCTGATTCTACCGTCTTGTCCAGAGTTAAAAGTCTGATAATCTTCAGAAGCATCAGATTTATTACCAAAAATCTCACCAATTGTCTGGCTACTTCCTGAACTCATGCTTTGATGATTTTTACCCTCAATAGTGTTGTTACTATCCAAGTTTCTTTCGTATTGAGCATTAGCCAGCCTCCTCTGCAAAGGAGTCTTCCTCGTGCTGACAACAAATCTGTTGACTCCTTTCCTCAACGGCATGATTTCAGGAAAATCTTCATCTGCTATGGTATTGCTCATGTCTGAAGTACTGTCCATCTGAGAAATCTTGCTAAACCACCGCTGTGCCTTCTCTTCATTAGCAGCCAGCCTAGCATCATGTTCAGCATTTTTTGCATTACTTTCTTCATATGTCAAACCTGGAGAATTAAACTTAAAAAGTTTCTCTCCTGGTCGCTTGCAATCACACCTTAAGCATACCATATTCCTACCGTAATTATAGAAATCACACCTGCAAAAACGTAATGAATTTCTAAATTTAGAACTTAAAAGATGACAGAATGTCATACAGGGAAAGAAATGAAGAAGCAATGCTCACTGAGGACATTCCCACTCCCCACCAGTAAGTTGCCTCTTGGGTCGTTCTTCTTCGCATTCAAGGCATTTAAAATTTCTCGCAAAGTTCATGAAATTACACCTGCTTGGCAGATAGTCATCAAAGAGAATTAACTACAACAATAATGACAAGAGAAAAAGACCGCCACTAGAGGTTTCCAAGTGAAAAATAAATCAAGAATAGCAGACAAAAAATAAAAAATTAATCAAGAAACATCACCCTTTACAGATCATTGGCATGCTTTACTATTTATGAATATGCATGATGGAGATGACCGTTACAGATCAATTCAGAAAGAGTATCGATAATAAAAACTTCAAGAAATAACAATCTATCCCTGTGATTGAAAGGTTACACTAGGGAAAAGCATGAAAATACAATGTGAATCACGGGAAATCAATCAGCTGACAAGAATCAAAAGTAATAATGACAATCAGAATATAATTTTTTATATAAAATGGAAATAAATGTGAGGTTCAGTGTATTATTTCATATTTAATCAAGGACAACAGACAACCAAGTACAAAAGAATGAAGAAATATAGTTCTATAAATGTCATTGGCACGTTAGATCAAGAAAATAAGGATAAGATATTAACATTGAAAAGGGAAACAAAAGGCAATCTACCTTGGGCAAATCCAGTCCCCCCTTTTCATTTCCATGTTCCCTCTGAATGACCTAGGTGTGTGTGCAAATCTATCCGGGAACTGGTTCTGCAATGATCTGGGTAGGCTTGATTCAGGAGCATTATAGCTCAGCTGGACCAGTTCTCTTAAGAGATTACGGACAGAGGAATCGACAGTATCTCTATTTTGAGGACTGTTCTCAGAAGAAAAAAGAGTACTTGCATAGCTTAATATAAACCTCATCAAGTCAACTGTTTGTGCTCTATCAGAATCCGAGACCTAAAATCATAATTAGCAACGGACAAAAGCAAGGTCACAACCTGTTTGGAGCTACATAGAATAACAAATTAAGTGCAAATAAATTAAGAGCATATTGTTTGCAAATATCAGATAATCACAAATCAAAGCAAAAACTTCGAAATTCATATAACCAAGCAGAGGTTGGCCTTGGAAAAAAGAAAAGGTTTTCCGACCAGACTATCAAGGCAGCAGAGGCCAAATTTTGAAATATCACAGTACGAATACATAGGAGGCAATCCAAATAAATTTCTGAACTATCAATGCTTTCACACGTCCTCATTATCAGCATTATTGAGTATCTACCCTTAGTGACTTAGTAAATATTTCCTTGGAGATGGGAAATCAGGACCCAGGACCCCTTTTATTCTAAAATCTGAACCACTGAATAACTTCTCAGCTTTTAGCATCTCTCAACACTGTATTATGATAAATTCCTAGTAAGAATCATGCAATAATGTCAGTTGAGTAAGACTTACATTAGTATCAGCGCCACCCAGGAACAATCTCATCCTCCTCAGGGAGTCACCACAATTTTTGAACAGAAACGGAGTGCCACAAGCGACCACGACCTCAATATCTCTCATAGAAAGCCTCCTGTGCAACAACAAAAGAACAGAATAAGAAAATGAAACCAATAAAAACTCCAGTTAATTACCACATACTAGAACGAAACAGTTCAAACTCAAACTGACCCCAACATGTCAGGTCTATCAAGGGCAAAGGCCAAACAAGCAGAAGCAGCCCGCAAGAAGTCCTGGGGCAATTCGGAGACACCCACAAACTCATCAAAACCATTGAAATTACTGAAGTACCCCGAGGCAGAGAGATTATTGACAAAACTAGACCACTCGGGCCAGTGATGCTGCCGGGTGGAGGAGGTTAGAGTGTGGAGTTGTTGGTTGTTGGCGGCTCTGCGAGGGTGGGAAGGAGCGGTAGATAAAGAGGACGGGAGACGAGAAAGGGAGTGGAAAGAACAAGGGAGAGGGTGGCGATGCGAGCGTGAGAAGTGGAGAAGAGACGGGGAACGGTGGGGGCGGACAAGAGGGGACGAAGTAGTGAGGAGAAGGAGGAACCTGGTGGTTGCGCCGCCCATTTTGTGGGCCTTGGAGGGGTGGAAGTGCATGGAGATGAAAGAACCTTAAAACCCTTAGGCTGTTGCGGTGAAGGGATGATATGATAATTAGATTTTAGAGAAAATCAACTGGTGGGTTTATCATCAACATCCACTCCACTTGGAACTGAGGAATAGCCTTACTATAAAAAAAAAAACAAAACAAAAATGTAACTACCCAACCCAACCCAAACCCCGTTCATGATTTAACCCATTTCAATCAAATAACAATTAACTAAAAAACTGAAATTAATGGTGCTTTAAATTAACAAAATTTAGAAATTTAATTAAAATTCTTACTTTTTATACAACTTTCTTACCTATTAAAATATTATTCCGTTAAAAATTAAAATGATGTTATAATACTAAATATTAAATCAATCCAAACTACTCAAATTGAACCAATTTTATTTTATGATTAAAAAATCGAACTAACTCAGCCGGTTTAATCTTAAAACTTTGAGATATTAACATTTTGGTTCAGTTTTTTACTTTCAAGTTAAATTTATTTTAATAATTATTGTTATTAAAAATTAATCATTTTATTAATTGATCAGTCAATTTTTATAAACTAATTGATAAATTAATTTTCATTTAGAAGTTTCCCTTTTCAAATAAAATTTAAATTAAAGACAATCTCCTTCAATTTAATTGATTTCGTCACTATCCAATAATATTGATTGAACCTTTTATACCTCAAATCTCTTGTTTTAAAACCGGACAAATTTTTAAAACATTGACTTTAAAGATATTTTGAGTTTATTTAAAGGCAAAAGACCTTTTTGACCTTAATATTTGTAAAAAAGAGAAGCACGTTGAATACAAATTGTAATGGATCGAATTACACCCAACTTAATTTGAACATAAAGAATAAAGTCCAAATTAACTAAACTTATGATCACACTTTACAACTTGTTCAATATGTTCATTGGATTGAAACTTTTGACACCTTGAAAAATCATTAATGAGTAAACACAATAGTTTTGGTTTCTTCTCGAGAGAAAATTAAAAGATTTTCAGCATTGTTCATAACAAATAGCCAATAAGGAAGAAGAGTTGATAGTGACTAGGATGAGTTGTTCTTGGTGCAAATAAAACTCAACGCAATAAACAAAGCTCCTCTCTCTTTCCCATATTTTTCTGTGTGCTCTTTTATTGCATCTTTTGTCTACCAGTCTCCTTTTTTTTCTCTAGGTCAAGGTTTTGAAATTCGGACTGGACGTCGAATTGGAGGCTTTATTAGTTACCGGTTCGACCACCGGTTGAACCGGTGTGACGTCATAATTACGTAATATTTATATTTAATTATATATAATATTAGTAATATTAAAAAATAGAAAAATAAACCAAATAACATAAATAAATTTTTCAACCATCAATCATATAATTGTTCTCAAATAATAACTAAAATATCATGACTAGATGTCAAAATAATTACATCAACCAACGCAAAATCAAAAAATCCACCAAAAAGTGTCTAAATATTTAATATCATAACCAAATCCGATTCTAACACATCCATTAAAACAAGACAACAAAATCAACAATTATCCCAAATAATAACCACATGATCGAGTCCAAATGAAATTAACATCAAACAAATCAAACAATCCACCATCAAGTATTTTAATAAAGTCATATTAAAAAGCTACTATATGACCAACTCTTTAATCATCATCTTCATATGTTAGAGATAATGTATAGATAATATGTAAACAACTGTTATTGCTCATCACTTATCTTCTGTTACGTTTGTTAGCTGTATCCTAGGATAACTTTCATGTTTAGCCTTTACTGATATTTCAAGATACTCTTGTAACAACTTGGTGTATATAGTCATACTACAGTGATCAATGATAAATCAGTGTGGAAATCATTCCAACTTTATTATCTCATATGGTATCAGAGCCTATCATGGCAACTCAAGACAACCAACAATCCTCCTCTTTTTCGTCTGCTTCTGCAGATACATCTCTTCCCAATGCACTCACTCTCTCTTCTCCTTTATCCACTACTTTACCACATGCTCAACTTCAGTTTTCGCTCAAACTCAAACCTACAAATTTTCTTGCCTGGAAAACACAGTTTCAACCAATCACATTAATGGCACACCACCACCAGAACCCCTTATCACTAATCCAACAACCAATGCGCTAGACGCAAATCCTATATATTTGAAACGGGTGCAGGAAGATCAACTGCTCCTAAGCTGGATCTTATCATCTCTCACAGAAGAGATCTTTCCATATGTTACTGGTCTCGATACTGCCTTTGCTGCCTGGCAGTCCCTTGCTGAATCTTTTAGTGCAGGCAATAGTGCAAGACGTGTGCAACTACGTATATCCTTGCAGAATTTGTCTCCTGATGATAAACCCATGGCTCAATTCCTTCGTGAAGCCAAATCTATCTCTGATGAGTTAGCCGCAACTGGCGTTCCAATCACTCCTGATGTGTTCAATGCCAACATATTTCGCTTGCTGCCTACAGAATATCATCATGTGGTTGCCTCTCTATCAGCTAAGAAAAATCAGGTATCCTTCTCTGATCTCTCTGGACGGCTTATTGCTCATGAAATTCTCTTAAACAACACTAGGAAACCATCTCCCATTGTTGCCAACATAGCACGGCAGAACACTTCCGGTAGCAGGCCATTCACCTCCAATTCCAATACTCAAACTAGGAGCAACACCAATCGCAATAACAACAAAGGCAAGAAACCATGGTATCCCACTCCCTAATATGCAACCTAAACAATCACCAGGCCAAATGGTGTTGTAGGCGCTATTAGCAAAATTCTGACAAAATCACTGCTAATGTGGCCACTGCCTCCACGCCCTCTACCAATGATTGGTTTCCTGACACTGCAGCTTCTCATCACCTGACTCCTGACTTGGCAGCGCTTCATATCTCCGAGGAGTAATAGGGTCTTGACACCGTAACCATAGGTAATGGACACGGTTTAAACATTCAACATGTGGGTCATACAACTCTCGCATCTGTTGCACATAAATTTCATCTGAAAAATGTTTTGCATGTTCCTACTTTGCAACAACAATTACTTTCGGTTAATAAATTTGCTACCGACAATCATTGTTCATTTCAATTTGATTCCAATGGATTCTCTGTAAAGGA
>JANZLH020000021.1:111983-122890 GCA_026770325.2 Erythroxylum fimbriatum | reverse complement strand
TAAGAACTATCATTTCGAAGATCAAGAGGTCTTTCAGGGTTGTAATGTACGGAAGGCTAAATGAATGGATAAAGTGAAAGAAAGAATAGTATGAGCACATGCACTGATTTGATAACAGATGTCGACAATTGAACTGAAGGACTGAACACTTGCACATAAATGCAACACTTATTTAAACAGAACACACTTTTTTTTTCCTTTTTTTCTTTTTCTTTTTCTTTTTCTGTCTCTTTTTGAGACACTGCCCCTTTTGGAACACACTTTTTTTTTCAACATGTAGACGAATGCAAAATAATTAATGACATCATATAAATATGCATACAAGTGTTTATAAAAAATAAGGATCAAGGGGTTAGCAAAGGACAAGTGTTTCAGGGACTGTGTTTGGGAAAAGGGCTTTAGCAAGGAACGCCTCTATCACATCAACAAAATTCTAGTCCATCAAGCTTTGAGTAAGAATCGACACAAGTTCTAGAGAAGTATGAAATAAGCAGATGCCAAATATGGTTACTTTTTGCATTATTATAATAAATCAACTAGGAAAATAATAAAATTTGTATTTTTTATTTAAAATCATGTCATATCGAGCTAGAATTTCCTTTGATTTGATCTGGCTAACTTGTATCTGACTGTGCGTATACATAAATATTTTTACAAGGTCTGTAGTTTTTTTTATATATAATGTTATTGACAAATGTTTTGCATTTTTTTGTGAACTTATTAACACATATTTTGTAAAACAACAATTATTATTTTATAAATACTATCTTAATATTTGGTGAATTAATTTATTTATTTTATACTGGCTGACTCTCTGCGTTTATATATTTATTTGTTCATTTCATCTAGTTTCCTATTTTTGGATACATAGATTGCAACAGTAAGTTAATGGCCAGTGGAAGAAGTAAACGTGATCCTACTTGGGAGCATGACATTCTAGTTGATGGCAACAAAAGAAGAACAATATCCAAAAATTGTGGACATGTGATGAAGAGTGGTAGAGTAACATGACTTAAATACCATCTTAATGGTATGGATCCTTCGCACAACGTACAACGTTGTGAAAGTGTGCCTCTTGAAGTAAAAAGTTATATAGTAACATTACTGAAAGGAAAACAAGAGCACAAGATAAAAAAAGACTAATCGAATGGAGGAGATTCATATAGCATTACGAGGATAACTTAATACTCAAGCAACTGACGTAGACAAAGAGGATGATGATGATGATGATGATATAACATTTCCACCAAGAATGGATCCTTATGAGAAAAAAGAAAATCAGGAGGCAAGATGAGATTCTTCTTTAACTGTACATCCCTTAAAATTCTGGTGGATCCATCATGATTCCACAACTTGATTAAACCTATGCTGGCTATTTTACATGGATTATTATTACCCATGTAAACAACCCCACCATCGAGTTCTTTAAAATCAAAGAAACACTCCCAGATGGGAGATATATGGTAGGAGCAACCTGAATCCAAAATCCACTCGTTTAGATGCAATGCTGAAGGTGAAACCACTAAAGAGATATCTGATTCCACGTTACTTTTACACTCTGCAACATTTGCATCTTTCGAAGCCTTTCCTTTCTTCTTCAATTTTGGACAGTCTTTCTTCCATTGTCCTTTCTGTGACAGAAAGCAGACTCATCTTTGGCAACTCGACTTTTTGATTTGGATCTTCCTCTTCTCCCTTTTGACTGGCTTTGCTGACGACCTCTTGCTACCAATGCTTCATCTGCTGTAACTATTTTGTTTTTCATTTTATCCTTCTTTCTCAATTAATGACTATACAAAACAGAACATACAGCATCTAAAGACACATTCTCCTTTCCATGAAGTAACGTAGTCTCCTAGTGTTCAAATTCATCGGGAAGAGATGATAACAACATCAAAGCTAAATCTTCATCCTTAAATTTTACATCCAAATTCAACAGGTCTGCTACTAACTGATTAAACATAGTGATGTGTTCATTCATAGTAGTACCTAGTCGGTAATCAAATCGGAACAACCTTTTCTTCATAAGGAGCTTATTCTGACCACTCTTTTTCAGAAATTTGTCCTCCAATGCCTTCCACAATTTGTGTGTAGAAGTCTCGTTCTTGAAAGCATACTTCTACTTTTTAGACAGACATGATCAAATTGTTCCACATGCCAACTGATTTATGATACTCCAATCCTTATCTTCTACATATTCTAGTTTCTTTTTTATAATAGCTATGTCAAGGCCCTGTTGGAAAAGGGAATCCAGAACCTCGCCTTGTCACATGCCAAAATGATCAGTACCGTCAAATATTTCCACCACCAACTTCATACTTGACATTGGAATCCTCTTCCATATGGACGAGGAAGTTGATGTCACTTGTGTCATATTTGTTGTGTCCCCAGTTGCTGGTGAATTTACAGATTTCATTACAAACTCAATAATAGTATTCAATATTACAAATATTACAAACAAGCCAAGGATGAACCTTCAGCTCTGATACCACTTGTTGGAAAAATCAGGTAATTTTTTCTCTAAGTTAAGCAACTAGTGAAGTTAACTGATTCAGCAATACCCAGGAAAGACCGCCAAACGGACGCCTATGACAGTATTACCATTCCACGTAAAATCCAAGGAAAGGGCAAAGGGGTCATAAAAGGTCCCACATAAAACCTGACCTCCTGAAAAAAAATTACGTGCACGATGTATTTATCACAACCTAACCTATGTACACACACAAACAGTAAATACACCCAAATAATTGAACACAACACTACAAATATACCCTAAAAATAATATTGAATACTATAAATGAGGAATAAATAAAAGAGATAAGGAAAGAACACACCCGAAAATTGATAACGGAGTTCGACCAATTTTGCCTACTTTTCCGAGCACCACTTAAGGCAGCCTGCTCTTATTAAGAAGAGAATACTAAATTTGATATGTATATTTGAGTATTTATCAAATTTTGGGATGGTTTTGATTAGGAGGGGGAGGAGTTATTTTATAACTTCAAAAACTCCTCCCATCTTCATCTCCTCCCAATATGGGATTAAAATTGAGCCGCCAACTACCAACCAAAGTCAAAAAAATACCAAGCCATTAAAGTCAAAAATAATACAACATCAAACCCATTACTTCTTGTTAAAAACGTGATGTAAGAACTAATTTTTAAAGGTTATATGACCTTCACAAATATTATGATAAAGTAAATGACTTTAGTCTCAATATTATTGTAATCAAAAGGTGAACTATTAAACATACTCTGGAGATGAGAACAAAAATCGGAGTCACATAGATGGATGGTGATATTTTTTCTACCAGAACACAAAAGAAGAGAAGTGGTTATGACTTTATAGGCTTCTCTATTGAGGGTTCTGCTACGAGCATTAGTTAATTCTATTTTCTATAGATTTCACTATATTTAGGTTAGTTATCATTTACATTAAAATTTTTTAGATGTTATTTAAGTCATGTGAAACTAAATTTGTAATTATGACCAATTTTTATAATACTTTTTGTATCTAAATATGGATATGTTCTTATTAATGTTATACATGTAATGTTGAACTATATGTTTATTTTATATTATGTTTACATAATTTGTGTGAGCTTAAATGGACTTAAATATAGTAATTAGTATTTAATTGTTTTATGAATGTTGATTAAGCATTTTATGAACTATAGATTTCATAATTCATTGAAAACAACCATCAACCTTGTTTATGATAGCTGAAAATATGTACACTTGATATGAAATTAACGTGCATGTATGCTACTTTTTTAATTTATCGTAGAAATTTATAGTACCAAACATAACTACTGCAACAAAGAATATTATTGGCAAGCTCAAAGAAGGTGAAAAATTGAATAGTGGCATTTATGAAATTTGGAGCATGAAAATTTGATATGTGTTAGAAAAGAAAGGGGTTTTAAAATCACTAATTTTAGTCGTGGATGCCTAAGGAGGGCAATATGACACATAGCATAAAAGGACCATGACGCAAATGAGATATAAAAAAAGAACTTGTTAGCTTGCATTAAGTTACTATGTATAATGATATTATGCATGAGTTTAGAAAGCATGAGACTATTAAGGACATATGGCTCCCTTTAGTTGCTCGATTTAGAGGCCCTTTAGTTACTAACACAATCAAGTTTAACACGTTTAAGAAGTGGCTTGATCTTATAATACAAAAATATTTGAGACATGTGCTAAATACGATAAGTAAGTTTTTTTTTTAGAAATTAAAAATTCATTCATTATAAAAGAGAAGTTACAAAACAGGGGGAGGATCTCCCCCACGTGAGAAAAACACTCTTAAAACACTGGTTTCAGACACAAAAACGACAAGGTATCCAGTCCAACATTTATCGACACTTCGTAGATAATTAGGGTAAAACTAACTTGCCCTTTCTCGAATCTTCGCATCATTTCTCGATTAGGGAGGGTGAAGTCAACTTTGGAGACTAGGTGATTGATGGTTCCGACGCTACTTCCACTTAGATCTTCGTATAAGAAGCTCGACACAGGTGTCAAACTCAACAAGCGAACTCTATAATCATTTAGGGCATGCTTATTCTGAGTTCATCTTATCAGGAATTGATTTTTATTAAAGGAATTCGGAGGCTAGCTAGAGAGGGAGATCGGAGAGGAGATCTCATCCACGAAAAAGGTATCCAGTTCAAAGATTTTGAAAGCTTCATTTCTTTTTTCTTGAAACCTCCACTGATTAAACATTAATCCATTGATTCTAGGGATTTGGATGGATAACATGGATCTTCAAGCAATGCTCAACCCAGAAAAGTAATTCCAGGTGAGTCCAGATCTGAACAACTCTCATTTGTTCCTTAGAGACTGTGAAAGAATAATATGCTTGTTTAGAGCATGAGAATTGTTGTGAAGAATTGTTTTTGGATTTCATTTATGCATGTGTGAACTGAGTAACAAGAACTTAGGAGAGATCAGATATGGCTAGGGCTATATTTTCCATATAAGGGCCATTCTCCTGCTACAGTGTAGGTTTAACTAATTGATGATCAGTTGCTCCCTTATGCTAGCAGAAGTGAGTTCTATAAGAGGTATTAGCGAAGTAGATTTGTTTTTAAACCTTCTACTATTCCTCTCATTCCAGATTACTTGAAAACATGTAACCACCAAGAGTAATATAATAGCCCTATCATGTTTAGAAATATTCAAATTTGGTAATTCCTGTAGGATATCTGAGTCTGCCATAGATAAAACCAGGGGCACATAGAGTAAAAATTTTAACCCAAACTTCTATAGAGAAGATACATTTAAAGAAGAGGTTATGTCTAGTTTCATTTTCTAGATTGTATAGGATATACATAACTTAGAGAAGGTTAGGAATTTCAACCTATCCAAGGTACTAAGTTTGTCCCACATTGCTAGCCAGAGCATAAACTAACATTAGGTCTAAGGTCCTTGTTCCAAATCAGTGAATCCCATCTTACTCGATTTGCAGACCCCTCCCTCATCTTTCTGATTTCTTTAACAGTAATCTCAGAAACATGAATACCCTTCTATAGGTAGATATCTCTCTCTCTATGGATTCTACATTGAGGAAAGAGCAAAAGTCTAGTTTCATCTAAAGAAAGGGACCAGTTCTCATTCCTAACTATTTGTTGGAACTTAGTATCCTTAGGGAATCAATTTAATAGGGATCTTGCCATCTGACTTTGCATTAAAGGTCCATTCCTTTTCCAGTTGTCATACCATAAGGAAATTCTTTCCCCTGCCCCATTTTGACATGTAAGTTGAGAGTGCTAATCATGAGCTATTTGATGAACAATAAAACTAGCAATCATTTGTTTTCTACCTTAGAGATAGAAGCATATAAAAACGCATCTAACATGTAATAAGAGAATGAAGATGATGTAGGATGTTATTAGACATCTTCTATTAAAAGAAGAACAAATTGAAGCTTCCAAGATGACTTCTGATGTATATGCAATTAGTTCTAACTCGCATAAAAGCTATGAATGAAAAGTGTAGGCATCATGATAGGCTTAAGTGATAAACAGATAAGAAAAATAGTCATAATGCTCTAGACTCCACGAAGGCCAAGTGGAACTAACCAAGGAAAGAAACGACCTTTGAACAAGAAAAATATGAAACATAAGCATAACAACTTAAGAGTTGCTATATAAGGGATTATCTTGTGTAGATTAGACATGTATGGTGGTCCAGATCCTACATAAATATTGTTTGCTTTAAAAATTTAACAAAATTTTATTTCTATATTAGTGTGGTACTTGATTTTGCCTAACTTTTAACAATTTTGTCCAATTTTTTTAATTTAATTTTTTTTTCAAAAGTTTTATCATCATATAAAGTCAGTTTAATCATGCATTTAATTTCACCTAATAAATTTTAATTTCTAATTTTATATAATTACATTACATCAAATTTAATTTAAATCTTAATTATGATTAAATAATATTCGTTTAACTTTAATTGTGACTAAGTGCATTCATTTAACTTTAATTATGCTAAATCAATCTAATTTATTCTAAATGTTTGTCTTATATTACATTCACTTAGGTTTGATGGCATATTATCATGACCAATTTATGTTGAAGTTTCATTATGTTATTCTTAATTATATTATATTTTTAAATTTATTTTTAATTACAAATTATAATTAAAATTTTAGACTTTACTTACTTAATTTTGTAATTAATAATTAAACTATTTAAAATAATAATAAAATGCTAAAAATTTTAATTCATTAAAAATCTGGCATGTAGTTAACTCTCTAGTTATCAGTGCCGATGTATTAGTCTACGTGACTTATTGATAAATAAACATTCACCTGGTTAAAAATTTATACATAAAAAATTTATCAAAAATAAGAAACCTAAAATCAAAATCCAGAATTTTTACCTAAAGCTATCTCATTTTCCTTTAGTAACAAAGTACTTATCATTTGAAATTCAAAGCAGGAAATCTCACTTGAGTTCGTTACAGAGCAAGAAAGATGGCTAGAACAAACTCATATATCGTGGTGGCTCTAGTTATTGTATTTTTTTTGGTTGCCCACGAGGTGTCCTACACTTGCCTCCACCGGCTCTTCCCTGCATATATGTTAATGTTAATGTTTTGTTTAGTTTGTATCTAATTTTTATAGGATCAGCTTCTAGTCGTTTAAAATACAATATTAAAGCTAATCATAATCAAAGAAGATTGATTAGATAACAGCTTTTTGTTTTTTAGAGTATATTTGTTTAAACTTAAACCAACTTGCCCCCACTGGCTCCAAAAAATTTTACATGAAAAAATTATTATTTTAAATTTTTAACTCATAAAAAAATTTAAATTTTGCTCCCATTATTTTGCCCCCGCTAAATTTTTTTTTTGCTTTCAGTAAAATTTTGCCCCCACTCAAAAAAATTTCTGGATCCGTCCCTGTAGGCGGGTCCCAATTATGGAAAGACACCTTTAAGCCATCCACACCCAGACTAATCCCCGCTCGAGCCGGGTATGTCTCTTGCGGGAGACAAAGCTCTGACTCCAAGTTTTAAACGACTGCATATATGAGGGGGTTTGAACCCACGACCTCACTTAAGCTAGGAGAACCCCTTACCAACTAATTGTATTGATCAGCACATAAGCTATTATTATTGTAGGCAATGGGGACAAAAGTGGCATTGTCTGACCACAAAGGTCACAATTGTAATGATCGAGAAGGTAACAGTGGCAAAGAATAAAAGGCCTCCTTGTGAGTTTTTTCCTCTTAACCAAAAAAATAAACTATGATGAGATGGAACATTTGGCTTCAGGGCACGAACGACCTTATCGTAAGGCGTTACAAGAAGACTCTTATATTGCCTACCTCAATGTCCCGGAAAAACCCCAAGCAAACTAAATAAAAGGGTTACTTTGTTAAACGAAATCTATAAAATAAAAGGTATAAAGTTTAAAATATTTAACTTATATAAGTTCATCATAAAATGATTATACAATAAAGATTGAACAAACCGAGGAATTTGAAATAAGATTAAGAAAATTGGCTATTCTTATCCGTTGAAACAGTTTAAAGTTTAATTGAAAAAGAAAATTGTTAAATAAAAACCAACAAGTTTATTATGATTTATAATAATCGATTAGACTACAAAAATTGGTTAATTACTTAATAAATTGACTAATTTTTAATAACAAGATATTTTAGATAAATTGAATTAAAAAGTTAGCCAATTTAAAATTTTTATAGATGAATCATTCAAAATGATTCTATTATTATATAAGGCGACAACAAAAGTTGGATCGAGATCAAGATGAGCGAGAAGTAAAATAAATTTGGACAAGAATAGTAGTAAATATGAGACATAAGGATTTACGTGTTTCACCCAAGTTGGGCTACTTACAAAGATGACAAGGAGCAAAAATTCACTGTAACAGAGAAGAGTACAGATTAAATCCTCTAAGTACAACGAGGATATAAATTTTGTGTATAATCTCACAAAATAAAGCTCTCTTGTAAAATAAAAATGAATATAATTTGAGCCACTATCGTGAAGATATACTCTCAAAATTTTACAAGTTTCTTAGTGTTGCATGCATGAAAAATGAAGGGGCTCAAGATGTGTTTATAATGCTTAAACTGTACCCACCTTTACCTTGCACCATAAGCCAATTTGTCTTTCAAGTCGGCAAGAAATGGTTGAGTTGTCCACAAAAAAACATTGCATTGATTGATGCTTTAAATGTTTGGCTTGAGAAGTTTGACCTTAGATTCCTTAACAAATAAGCCATCAGTTTTTATTGATGAAGAAGAGTTTGAGTCATATATTCAACAATTTCCATCTTGACTCAAATTCGACCGGTTACTATTTGCCATATAAAACCTCAAAGGGTAATTAGATGTTGCAAACACCAACTAAGTCCAACCTATTCTCGAACTTAGCGATAGGTAGTGGCTTTGGCAACATATCCGCATGATTGTTAGACATGTGAACTTTTTTCATAACAATTTCTCCAACGGCAACAATGTCTCTACTATAATGGTCCTTTACACTAATATGGTTAGTTTTTGAGTGATAAGCATTGTTTTTGGTAAGATGAATAACATTTTGGCTATTTGAAAACATAATAGTAGTATCCTATTTGACACCAAGCTCGATAATAAGACCATCAACCAAGCAGCCTCCTTCACACCTTCTGTAGCTGCAATGTACTCTGCCTCCGTAGTAGACAAAGCTGTTATAGATTGCAGTGATGCTTTCCAATTGATAGCACCGGAACACAAAGTGAAGATGCAACCAGAGAGAGACCTTTGTTTATCGAGGTCACCACCATAATCAAAGTCTACAAAATTGATAAATTATTAGATGTTGCCTTGCTCCTATCAAACATCAGGCCAAGATTAGAAGAACCCTTCAAATATCGAAGTATCCATTTGATAGCATCCCAATGAACCTTGTTAGGATTGTGTATAAAACGGCTCACCATGCTAATCACATATGCCAGATCAGGTCTAATGTAAATCATGACATACATAAGACTACCAACAATATTAGAATATGAAACATTCAACATACGTTTTATTTCTTCCTTCGTTTTTGGACAAAGATCAGATGACAACTTGAAATGAGCGACGAGAGGCGTCGAGACAGGCTTACAAGAGTATGTTAAATCTGTCAAGAATTTTTTGTATATAGTTATCTTGAGACAAAAAGCAACTTCCTAGTTTGTCGATCCTTTTATATCTCCATGCTAAGAATCTTTTTACCACACCAGGGTCTTTCATTTCAAACTCCTTACTGAGATGAGATTTGAAATTGTCGATCAAAGACTTGTCATGAGAAGCAATGAGCATATCATCGACATATAGCAAAAGGTGCATGAAAGACCCATCTATATATTGTCGAAAACAGACGTAATTGTCATATTGGCATCTAGTAAAGGCTTGCCCGATCATTAAGGTATCAATCCTTTTGTACCACTGTCTTGGAGCTTGCTTAAGCCCGTAAAGAGATTTCTTCAAGCAAAAAACACAATGCTCCTTACTAGGAACAAAAAAAACCCTCAGGGTGCTTTATGTATATCTCTTCTTTGAGTTCTCTATGCAGGAAAGTAATTTTCACATCAAGTTGCTCCAACTCCAAATTAAATAGAGCAACAAGAGTAAGAAGCACACGAATGGAGGTATGATAAACAATAAGAGATAAATTTCATTAAAATCAATACCTTCCTTTTGTTCAAAACCACAAACAAGCAAATGTGCTTTCTACCTTGCTTCTTTAACCCTGAGGATGCCATCTTTCTTCTTATAAATCCATTACAACTCAATGGTCGCTTGCCTTTAGGAAGCTTATATATATCCTAAGTATTGCTTTTATGGAGACTTTCAATTTCTTCATTCATTGCCAGTAGCCACTTAGATGAATTATCATAATAAATAGCTTCAGAATAAGAGGAAGGTTCAATACCTTTAGGAATTTCTTGTGCAACCGAGAATGCATAAGCAACCAAGTGGTCATGATTGTTAATATATCTAACAGGCTTCTGGATAATTCTCTTTGGATGATTTTGAGCGATAAAATGCTCCTATTGAGGCAGAATAGGAGTAGTGGTACTAGAGACCTCATGAATGTCATCAACATTGCTAGATTGAGTAATAGAGGAATTAGGAACATCGAAATTAGGAGGAGGCAACGATCTCATCTCTAACTCCACCTTCTTACTGGTATCCTACTGACCACTTGTACTAGTAGACGAACCAAAATTTTTTCCAGAAGAAAGTAATGTATTTTCATTAAATGTCACATCTTTACTAAGAATGACTTTATATGTGTAACATCCCACCCCCTACTGGAAAGGTAAAATAGGAAATTTGCCATAGGATGGGATTGATAGGGATTAATGAGTACTGGTCATGCATAATAGGATTGATAC
>JANZLH020000021.1:53521-67067 GCA_026770325.2 Erythroxylum fimbriatum | reverse complement strand
AAATTAATTTAGTTAATAACTAAATTATTGTGGTATATTCTTTGAAAAAAATTTGGTGTGAAAATTTGGTGTAGAATGGTTGGAGTAACACCAAATTTGGTTTAAAAAGATTATAGGAATATTCCACTTTACACCAAATTTGGTGTAAAAATTTGGAGATGCCCTTAGCCAGGGTATCCACACACTGATTTCCTTCCCGATGCACGTGCTGGAGGTACAGATACAACATATGTTTATATTTTTGTTATGTTAATTCATCAAAAGTGTTATAAAATTTAGAGTAATCTTGACTTGTTAGAAATCAAACAAAATAGTTTCATTTTTATTCTATTATATACAGGATCAAGTCTTGCCTCAATTTTCTAACAGTGGTATTAAAAGTCATTTTTAGTTCTATAACTTAATTAAATTTTTTTGATTGCTATTGAAAATTTTTTGCAGTTAAAACTACAAACCCAAACTTAAGAATAAGGTATTCTGAATTAGAACAAAGGATGTTTGATAATGGGATTACCTTATATTAGGTGTGGATTGGCTATTTGCCGCTTTCAATATGATATTCTAAAGCCTGAATTAAATTATTCTCAGTTAAGTTTGTTTTGTAATTGGGTTATCGGAACTTATAACTTGGATTATATTAGAACATTCTTAAAATCAGAATAAAGTAATTCTGTAATCAAATAAAAAATTTAAAATAGTTTTAATTGTAATTTAATGCCAAGATCAAATCAATTATTTTTCTAATATAGTTAAAATTAATAATTACATTGATTTCTAATTAATTTTTTTAAAAATATTTTCTGCAATTAGAATTTATTACATTTCAATTTTGATTGAAATTAATTCTTTAAAATCCTTTATATTTAAGAAAGAATTCTTCTTAGTTTAATTATAAAAGTTTTCTTGATTAAAATTATTTATTTCAATTTGATTGAGATAAATTAAGTTTGTTATTTTATTTGTTTAGAGGGTTAATATCCTTTTATATAGAAATGATTTCTCTATTAATTTAAATAAAAATGTATTAATTTATTAGAATAGGTATTTTATTAAAAATTTTAAAATATTTTTATTAATTAATTGAAAAATGAGCCTTCTTTAATATTTTAGAAAAATAGTTTTTTATTCTATTAAGAAGTATTTTTAGTTAATTAATAGACTAATCACAAAATAAATAATGCAAAGGGCTTTAAATATGTTGTTTAATTGTGAAAGTGGGAAAAATCGTTTTCTAATTAAAGAAAAGTTGTTTCTAATTAGATTATAGGTGATTTTCTAATTGGTTTAAAATGTCTTATGGAATTTTGAAAAAGGAGCTTTTTAAAATTATAATAAGTAAGAAGAGTAATTAGTTGAAGATTATTTTCAATTTTATTAAAGAGTCAAAATAATTGAAAATAGTTTTCAATTTGAATTTAAAAATTTTTTCCAAATAAAATTAAATTTGAAATTGGAATTGGAATTTAATTCATTTGAGAATCAATATATTTAATCTAATTAAATTATCAAAAGAATTGAAAATATTATTTTAGATTACGAAGATTAATAATTAAAATTGATAATGGTAATAGTAACTCGAGCTTAATAACTAGAGCTCAGGAGATGTATTTGCAAGAAATTCAAATCACAAATTGGTAATGGTAAGCTAACTTGTCTATAGTATAACAATTAATCATATTCCAAGAATTGCTTTTATTATGTGGCTTGCAATGCTTAACAAGTTAAATACTTCAGACAGGGTCAAAACTAGCTTAGTCCTTAACCCTTATTGCAATCCTTGTAACTTAGATCTAGAAATAAGAACCCATCTCTTCTTTCAATGCTTTTATACCAAAGATATATACCTGGTTGAGCATTCAAATAGCACGTAATTTCTCTTAAACTGAACTAGATTGGGATAACATTGTGTTCAAAGTCTTCAATGCTCCTCTTTTAGAGCAAGATCATCTTCTCTTAAAGCTTATACTCTACATAACTATATTTGAAACCTGAAAGGAAGGGAACCAAAAGAGATTCAAGTCCAAGCATACAAACTCCCATGCTTTCAAGTCCAGTGCCCTGGCCATCATATAGGAGCTCTTAGCTAGTGAGCAACTTCAGTGAGGCAAAATTCTCCAGGATTGTAACTTTTAAATGGGATTTCAATTAAACAATTATTAACTCACCATATCTCTCATTTTATTTACTTAGGTGTTTATAATAAGTTATTTTGAATATGCCAAGCCTAATAAGATCACGTAGTCGGTATGATCTTTTGGTTGTAATTTTATAAAACTTTGTCTACATTCTTTTGAAGTATAATTCTTTTAATTTCCAACGAATAGCTAAAATCAAACTAGCTTTGATATTTTGTACATATAAATTTGATTATGTTTTAATTTTGTATATTTGACATACGCATATTGGATTACATATTTAATTGTGTGACATTTTATATGTAATGTGTATTAGATAAGACCATTTGAAATTAAATCTCTTATTAAATATTAAGTAAAATTTGAGAACGTGATTGTTCTCTTCCATTATTTGAGTATAAAGCCAAAGTTAAATTTATTGTAAGGCTTGTTGAGTAACTCAAGACCCCGTTAACATTAATATATTTTATCTTAAATTAATAGGTCCTACTTAACTAAGTTTATATGATTTGGATGAATAACTCATGATCATATAGAGGTAAGGTTAGGAATAACATATAAGAACTATTTTGGCAAGAGTTGTCACCTAATGAATCTAAGAGTCACATAAGATATGATTAATAAGAATTTTATCAACCTAATTTAATTTTAATTGATTTGTTCATTAACTTAAGATTAACTAAATTAAAATAGGATTTTAGCCAATAAGAGAAATTAGAGTAATATTTCTAAAATAGTAGTGAGTGCCATTATTTTGAATAAAATAGTAGGAGTAACTAAATTTATGATTAAAATCTTAATCTTATTTGGTTGTTATGAAATATAACCTATTATTTTGTTTTCTTACATTATTTTATTATGAATAGAAATTTCCTTTGTTTAGTATAGTTGATACTAAATTATTATTAAATTAAATTTCTTGGACATAGGTTAGGTTTGGGAAAAGTTCTCAAAGCTAGAAAGGAAAGTTATATGTCCATTATACAATTTTACTATTAATCCCTATTAAGGATTTTGGATAAAAAGTTTTACAGATATATTAAATATCATATAAATGAGAAAATGTAATGACATTTTAAGTTGAATAATGTCCTAAAAACTTTAACGACAACATGTAAGATTGATGTCAACACTGTGATAACACATTGTAAATATTTGCATGAAGTAGAGCCGAAAAGTATAGTACCTTGACGGAATTATTTCATTTAACTTAACCTACTAAAAGCATAAACAAGGACAATAATTGAAGACATTTGTTATAGTAAGATAATAATTAAGGATGGTAATGGCTTATTGGAAGGCGGTTGGCCCCAATCCGAGGCCAGTAGGATTGAGCTTGAGCTCTACCAAACCTGAGGCAACCTAGTCCAAGTTTGATTTCCCTTGACCTAAAATATATATATTAAATTAAAATGTCAAAATAATGTTGTTTTTGGAAAAATGATGTTATTTTGCTATTATTTGTCTACTTAAGCCTGACTCGGCTCGAGGCTCGAAATTTCAAAAATAAGGCTCAAGGCTTGGTCAATTCAGTCTGGCCCACTGGCCTCAGGCCCTTATTGTCATCTCTAATAATAATCGTCATTGGAAGAAAAATAATTACATAACTTTTCTTGCCAATACATAATATGTTAGAGATTATATATATTTCTAATTTATGCTTTTCAATACTTGATATTGAATTTGGATTCAACATTATTATAATGTTGAAAGCTTGCTAATAAATAGATTATTATGCAAAAGTAATTGATATGAATTTTATATCAATAGTTTATTTATGTTGGATCAAGGGAGATTTATCTTTAATATAAGTGGAAAGAAAATATAAGTGGAAAGAATAGAAAGATAACCAGGACTATCCCTTTATGTCATGTTGATTAAATCAACATAATGAGAATTATAAGGTTGCGTACAAGGATATATATTTGTTCTAGTTCATTCTCTTTCTCATGCAGACACACACACACACACACACACATATCATTTGATTATGAATATATGAAACTTGTGAAACTTATTAGGTTGAAGAATAAACGAATCAACCTTTAACAAAATGACGATTATAGTATTAAATTATTAGGTCTTATGCATATAATTAATTCATTGTAATGACAATTTATAAAAAGGATGAATACTTTTATTTCCTTATATTTACTAATGACTTTATAAAATAATGTCATATATATTAAATGAAATATGGATTTTATTTGAATCTAAATAGAAGTTAAAAATTGAAAATGCTGAAGCACTTTGATGAGATTGATGTAGTGAGATTTGAACTTTTTGGTTATCCATAGAAAATGAGATTCTCTAATGAATACCTATAGAACTAAATTCTATAACGGTATGATTTTGCGTAAGGAGGCAAAGCAATATGAGATATTGTATAATCTAGTATCTATTTCTTCTATAGTGGTGCTTAGTACAACAACTTGTCGTTATAAGTTCTAATTAAACCAATTAGCAAGATAAATATTAGATATATAGTGGTAGGATTTTAAAAGAGTCAAAGTAAATGATTTTGGGATATCATACTTAATTGAAGCATATTATCCAATAAATTTAGTACTAAATTGGATAATAAAAAATTATGAGATATTTAAAAGATTGGATGTCATCTCACAAATCATATTGAATAATAAGTTTAGAACTAAACTAGACAATAGAAACCAGACATATGCATGACTATAGTAATTGCGATGAATTAATTTTAGAAATGGTTAGAGAAAAATTAAAAAAAGGATCAAGCTACACAATAAAATAATATTTACGTTTATGTTTTATTGTGTTCTTGCATCAATCATGTTATAAAATTTAAAGTGATATTGAGTTTCAAAAAATCAAACAAAATAGTTTGTTATTATTTCACTACAGACAGTATAAGTTGTAACGTCCCATTATCTGCGGGGAGGTTAGAATAGTAAATCTGAGTGATCAATGAACGCTTAGAAACGTCTTTGCATGTTCATGCATAATATAACATACAAATACACGTGAATAGTGAATTTTTGCACATGAAAATGACTGTACATGCATTCATGACATTTTTCGGTATAATTGTTAATAAATGTGATTGTTATTGAGAATTGTGGTTTGTTTGTATGGAAAATTGAGTTGGAGAAGGTCATTGTTGATTTAGAATTTTTGGAGAATTTTAGGAAATTTTCTGAAAATTCGAGGTAATTTCTGGACTAGGAAAAATGCCAAGTGGCAAAACAATTGTTAAATGGTAGTAGAAATTATTGTCCAATGGCAATGAAAATTTTTCTAAATGACTTTAGGAATTGTAACAAATTCCATTGAAAATTTGGGAGAAAATTGGAGTAGAAATTGAAATTTATTTGGAAAGAAACCAATTGAGTGCCTTAAAAATGAGACAAGTGTCACTTGCCTAACCATGTCTTAAACCATGTTTTTTATTAATAAAACCCCTCCCCTTTTGTAGTCTTCCACGATGCTTTTAAAATTAGAAGGCCAAGTGAGTATTTTCTTCATGTTTTCCTCTCCTCCTTCGTTACTTGCTTCCTCCTTCTCATCCATTTTCATTTTCTTCATTCTCTTCTAGCCTCACCAACATTTGACCTTGTTCCCATCTACCAATTGCCACTTCCATCTTGTTGTTTCTTCAATTTTCCATACGAAAAACCTATTTTTACCTCCTTCAAGATGATGAACAAGTGATGCTTGGGAGCGAGGGCTAGTGTTGTTTTTGAAGAATTTGAAGGGAAACCAAGTAAGTATGCTTTCAATGTTATGGGTATTGGTAAAATGAAACTAGAAGGATGAGAAATGTAGGATTGATGACTTGATTTTGTGTGTGTGTGTGGGTGACGTGGATGATGCAATACCTTTGTAAATGTCATGTTTTGTAATTGTGATCATTCATTAGTGATGTATAATGTGTTACAGAGATGTTTTGGAAGTTAGATGTTGCATATAATGGAGTGAGGGAGAGTGCAGAAAATTATGATGAATGGGTGCATGTTTGATGCTATGTTTTGGGTTAATAATCAAGTATAGGTCTTGAATTATTTGTGATTGATATATTGAGTGAATTGGGTAGTTAGTTTTGAGGAAATGTAATGGAAGAGATAAAATAGGTAGAAGAAGAGTTAGATGTAAAATATTGAAAGTTTGAAAATCTGGAATTTTTCTTTGAGTATGCTTCAATGTATTAGCCATAACTTTTTCTATAGTTGTGCAATTGAGATGATTTTTAGTTTGGATTAAACTAGAGGCATTTGGCTACATTTCTTGTGAAGACATTGACTTTTAATTTTGTCTTTAAGAGTTCCAAATCTTGACATGAATTTAGGAAATTGAGTGCAAAAAAAGTTGTGGATAAATGTTTATGTTGTGTTATGTTTTGGGTGTGTGGGAATGCATTATATTTGGGTGTTTATGATCAAGTGGGGAATATGAGATGTGCATGGAGGATGTTGAGTTGAAATTGGATATATTTGAAGGAGTTATCCATAGAGATGATGGTTTAAATGAGTTGGGATTTGGTAGTGAATGCATTATAATTTGTGTTTAAATGGTTATGGAGTGATAATTGTATAAGAAGAGGTGAATTTGGGATGTTTAAGAGTATATGTGAGGTTAGAATGAGTTTATGATCTTTTGGAGGAGTTTTGGAGATGAAAATTTTAGTTAACTCGAAGGTTACACGGTCAGGTCGTGTAAATTCATACGGCCCGTGTGTTTTTGATGCAGAAAACACAATCTCACCCGAAAGTCACACGGTCTAATCGTGTGATTTCACACGACCGTGTGTCTCGAAAATGACAGAATTTCACTTCTAGGTCTTCATGAAAGTTGTAGATCTCGATGTCCTCTTTCTAATCGTCCAAAAAGAAATCATTCCGACATCTATCGTGAAAGTTATGGCAATCGCGCCAACATAGGTTCGTTAGGAGTGTGGACATAAACATGGTTGCTTCTTTTGATCATAACTTCTTATCTAGACCTCCATATGACTTGATTCTTGAAGCAATAGATTCCTAACACATTTTACTATATCTCCATGAAAATTTGTAGTCAGTGGTATTGAATTGAAAAAGTTTGATCGAAAGAAAGTGAAGGAACCTGTTGGAGAGTATGAACTGGTGTGTTTTCGCTGAATATGTTTGGGTATTTAGGTTATATCGTGATCTTTAGTTATCCAAATGAGATGGTTTTCAATTTGGAGTAAAGTAGAGAAATCGGGATGCGAAGTATTTGAAGAAGTCAAATTTTGATTCATTCTCTAAGATATTCAAATTCTGGATGGAAAATGTGCATAATGCACTGTTTGTGTATGTGAACAACCCGATAATGCTTGAGGCATATCTTCCAAATTTCTGAACCAAAGTGAGTGATTTTAGTGTCAATAGAAACATAAAACATAGGGGAACACTTTTCTAGAAGAGAGTTTGACTAAGTTACCTTATTTTCACTTTCTCGTTGATCGCGAACAGTAGACCCGAAAGTGTGTGTTTTAGAAAAACTAAAATAAGTCTATGAGCAATAAATTGTGAGTTTAATGGTTTTAGTGAGGCATAAACCTGAGAATAAATGAGTTTTGATATAGGAATGGCTTTGTGATAAAATTTATGGAATGATACCCGGGATTGTCACAAACATGCATTGTACATATTTCAATTCCTACATGTGTATTATTAAACACCTATGATTGTACAACTTGTGATATATGTGTATGTTAATTGTTATAGAGGAGCAACTGGAACGTCAACCCACAGACATTGCCGAGACTTCCAGGCACTAGTTTCAGAAACAGTTAGTGAGTAACCTAGACGGTTTCTCTCAATTATTGTTTGCTTATGATTATGTTTTGAATAATGAATGAATGCGATTTGATTGTGGATTCCGGACAGAAGGTCCGATGATTGTGTAATGGGGATTGCGATATTGAAGTGCTGCTTGAATGTGAATGTGAAGACCTATGTGTTTATAATGTGATTGATTGTGGTACATGCATTCCATTCATGAATGCATAATCAGATAATAGCAGTTGTGACCAAAGTAGCCACCAATTAGAGCTTAAAGCTCAATGAGTGAAACTGAGGCTCGAGCTCAAAAGTGATTCAGAGCCTTAGGCTCAATGTTTAATGACCCCTATATGGGACAGTTCAGGCACTCGGTCACAACAACTTAATAATTGGAAAAGTGTCTCATAAGCATTTCATATGCATCTTATTAAGTATGTTTGATTGAGTGAAATGCAAAATTGCTTATGCTTAAGTGAAAGTGTGTTACTCATGAAAAATGCAAAATTATGAAATAATTGTGATATAAATTGATGTGTTGCATGAATTGAGTGAACCATCGATGATGGTTAACTCATTGAGTTCGCAAAACTCACCAAAATTGCAACGTTGATTTTTCAGGACCGAGAGACGACTCTAGCTATTGAGAGGCTCTACTGCCGTGTAGATTATGTTTTGGGCAAGTGAAGTTAGGGCTCAAAGGTCGGTCAGCTGGAATTTTTGGATGGCTTAGACAGATTTAATATATTTTCCTCTTTCATGTAATACTTTTGTACTAGGTTTTTGGTTGATGTACAAGTAGTAAAGGTTGAAAGACACAATATAGACTTTCGATTTTGAGAAATGAAATGAGGAAAAGTTAGTTTTAAAAAGATTGTAATTTTCTTATGATGCTTTATAGTGAATAATGATATGATGCCATATGAACTGAATATAGTGATCGAACGTAGCTCGCCCTTATCGTAGGATATGTACCGGAATGACCTCCGGGCATTCCGGTGTGTACCTTGTGATGAGGGGGCGCTACAATTCATGCCTAATAGTGGTATAATTGATGAACTATAAAGAGGTTTTTTTAACTTTGTTATAAAGTGTAAATAAATCTGGAAAAGTGAAAGAAGAATTGCGGGAATATGTTAGTTGTAGTGTTTTCACTGAACATGCATATGTATTTTAGACATATCTTGATCTATAGAAATCCAAATGGGATAATTTTAATTTTACATTAAACTAGAGACATATGGATATATTTTTCGTGAAGGAATCGAATTTGAATTCTGCCTTTAAGAGTTTCAAAATTTGGCTTGAATTTGAGTTTTTGAATTATGTCACTTTTTGATAACAATCTGTAGTATTTTGGGTATAACTCTAGGAATAATGAACCAAATTGTATGAATTTTCATTCATTAGAAACTTAAGACATAGAAGAACATTTTTTAGAAGAACATATTATCTAACCAAAACCTGTCCTGAGAAAATCTGGAAAACTAATGAAGGAATTGCATGGCAACTTTTGGATAACCCATCCCACGATTGTGGGAAGCCATATACGATTGTGGAAATTGCATGGAAGTAAAGAAAATGTTCTTTTGTGTGATTCTTGAACCAATTAAGGATTAAGGTATTTAACTATGATGCATTTGGACTTGATTAAGGTTTAAAAGAACATAATTTAAAGATTAAGGTATTTAAATGAATGGTTAATGAATGGAGCATGATCAAGTCTACTTAAGGCATTAACCTAAATGCAAACAAGACATGTCCAAGTGAAAATATGTGAATAATTATGAATTATGATTAAGGAAACATACCCGGGATAGTCATTGGGCATGCATTGAACATGACATGTTGGACCCCGATTCGCATTAAGCATGTTTTACTTATTCTGAGGATTAGCTTACTATTACTCCTTTTAGTTAGATTAAATTGGGGTTTTAGTACTTAGTTTATAGAATTAATGGAAAGGATTAGTTAGAATTAGAATTTTTGATAAGTTGTTAGATTTAAAAAAAATAAAATAAAATAGGATGGTGTTAAGGTAAATTCGGAAGTTTGTATATGTTTTTAAGGCTTAAGGTGAATCAAGTGGGCTTTTAGCCCTTTTAAATTTTATTTAAATAGAGAAGGAAGGGATTTTAAGGGTGATTGCCGTGAATTAAGAGAGGAAGCCCATGAATTTTTAAGTTTTAAGAAGGGAAAGAATGAAACTACGTCGTTTTAGCATAGGTTATTAAGTTAGAAAGTTGTTTCCTAAAGCATTCCACCGAAACTATCAAAGAAAGGAGACCTACGAAATTTTTGAAGAGACAAAGAGAGGGAGCTTTCGGTTGAAGAAGAAGAAGAAGAAGAGAAGAAGGAGCTTAGGTTTTTTATGCTTTAGAAAGGAAGGTTTAAGAGTTTTCTTCAAGAGTAAAGTGGAAAGGAAGAGTTAATCCTCCATTGGAGGCAAAAGAAGGAATTCGTGGGTTTCATATAGGTAAGAGGATTTTCGAAATTTGTTGGTTATTTAGATAGGTTTTGATGCTAATGGTTTAGATAAGGTTTGGGTAAGGTTATATGGAATAAATTTCATGTTTTCTTTTCCTAAGGATTGTGAATTTTGTTATCTCTTTTAATATGGGATTATTATGCTTGATGAAGGTTTAGAGAGGCCATTGGAAGTAGAGGAGAGGCAAATTGATCAACCCCAAAGCTAAAGGACTTAAGGTGGGTGATTCCTTAATAATTGAGTTAATAGGCATATTACCGTTTTTATAATAAATGCTAATTAAAGTTTTCCAATGACTTAGAATTTTTGTAGGAATTACTCTTTGTGATGTTTTGAACTTGTATGTGATGTTCTTTGATTATGAATTTATGTTGGAATGATTTGTTTAATGGTTTGTTAAGTGAAAAAGACAAGAATTGGTGATTTCGGAAAAAGATTGTCATTTTGGCAAATTTTGTGAAAGTGATTTTGGTAAAGGCCAATTGAGGCTAATGAGTGTAAATTGTGTGAATTATGTGAAATGTTGTTTTCTTTGGGTTTGTGGTGGTCCCATAAGAGTCAGGTGCACCTGTCTACCTATAGGCTTCTCCAGCCTGCCCGCTAGTGGCATTGGAGTTCCTCACGGACTCCCATAAGTCACGGCTACACATGACCGCTTTGCGGAAATGTGTAGTACGTTCCGTTCTGGATCCACCCGAACCACCTTATTTGTGATTTTGTGAAATGTTAGGTTGTTTTGTGAAGTGTTAAATGTGTAAATTCATTTGATGTGATAAATTATGTGAAGAGATTTGTCAATTTGATCTTGTTTGAAAATAAATAAATGTATAATGGTTTTTTGTTATTATCTCGTTTATTGAGTTATTACCCACGGAGCCGTCGAGCTCACCCCCCCTCATTTTTCCCCTCCACAGGTATTGAGCGAGAAACCGAGTCACCGCATCGGGACTGTGGCAATACTCCAATGCATTTTGCTTTTGAAGTCATGTTTTGAAAAAACAAAGCATTAGCTTGTTCTTTGTACTTTCACTTTTACCTTTTGGGTGTAATCGGGCTAGATGCCCTTTGAAGCTTTGTATAGACTTATTTTTCATGTAAATATAAAGTTTTGAATTTTAAATGTATCTTATGTATGTATTCTAAAAATATATTGTTGTATGGTTGAGAATGACAAAAAAAAAGAAAGAATGGGATTGTGTTACTTTATGGGTTGGAAATGAGTAGATGCTTAGGAGTGAGGTCGCTTTATGGCTTGAGAAATGGTTAGAATCTTAGGAGTGTGTTGCTGCCATTGAAGATTGACTTTTATGCAGGAAATGGACTTGGATTGAAGATGTTGGCTAGTTACATTATAGGGGAGGTGCTGTCCAATTTTTCCTAAAATGGGCAGAAACTTCGCTTAGGTTTTAAGCCTTCTTAGAGCTTGAATTGAATTGAGATGTCTTCTTGAAGACTTTAGTACTCATTGAGAGCTTTCCAATGATATAACATTTGTCACATTTGGACTTAGGATGAAAAAGTTATAAGAGATGAAAAATTTTAGTTACTGTTGATAGAAGTTAGAATTATGCAATACCTTTGGATGGGTTTTCCACCCTCTTAGAGACTGGTCTGATTTTTGCTTCCTTCATAGAAAATGTAGCTTATCTTTTCCTCTTTCTATTTGATGTATAATATGAAATTATTGGAATTAGGAATAAAAAGTTATGAGGTTGAGAAGATGACAGTTACTGTTGTTTTGGTAAGGTTTACTGTTCCATTGGTGAATATATAGGCAGTAGCTTTAGGAGTGTTTTTACCCTTTTTAATGATTGAATTGATTTTTGCTTCCTTCATGAAAGATGTAAAGCATCTTTTTATCTTTCCATAGTGGTAAGCTATGACATTTTTTGACTTTTGTATCAAAAGATATGATTTTTCAAACTTTTGATCTTGTTTAGGTGTTTAGGAAAATTGTTCAATTGGGCAGAAACTTTGTAGCAACTTTGAACCCCCTTAATGGCCAAATTAGTTTTTACATTCTTCTTGAAAGTTGTAGAGTTTTCCTTCAGTTTTCTTTTGGCACCAAGTTTGACCAATTTGGAGTTCTAGGTAAAAAGTTATGAATATTTGAATTTCTGTGTTTTAAAACACTAAAACTCACTCTTTCACTTATAACTCTTTCGTTTGACCTCCATTTGACTCGGTTTTCGAAGCGTCGGTTTTCTAAACAAATTTTCTACCCCTTTCATGCAAATTTACAATTTTTAGGTTTGAGTTGAGAATTACGTTATAATCAGAGAGAGTCACTTTGTGGAGAGATATTGCATATATTTTTGGTTTTGGGCGATTTCTCGATCTATAGAGCTCTGAGTGAGGCAATTTGTGAATCAAATTAATCTGGAGTGATGAAGTTTCATTTTAGCTTAGGAATCGTATTTTAATTTCGGGCCCTTCGTAGATCATTTTCATTGAGGCAGAGTAAGGTAAATTCTTCAAGATCCGTTCGGGAGTAAATGAACTAAGGTAGTTTTTGTGACTTCTTTTGTGGTGAAGAATTCCTCCCTCGTGGGATGCGCATCTAGATGTCACGTAGAACGTCGGACACGTGTCTCACCAGGGTGGGGTTCCAACACTTATGGTATCAGAGCATTTCGGTTTAGATCCAGGTTAAAGGAGATATTTAGGGATTTTGTAACCTCATTGAGTAAATAATTTGCATTGTTTTGTATTGTTTTAAATTGCTTTACATGACAAATTTTGCATGATTTACATCGTTCTAAACACTTTGTTGTGCATGAACTAAAAATTTTCACTGGTTTTATTTTGAAGGAGTAAATATGCCACCTCGGAGTAGAATTCGGGGAGCTCGGTCTCGTTCTCGCTCTCGCTAGGGGAGTACAGATGAGTCCCATGTCCTACAAGATGCAGGGACACACTCAACTCCTGGCTCAGCGGCACCTAGTGTGCAACCCGAGGAGCCACCGCCTCCTCCTCCTCCTATGCTTGCGATGGATCATCAGTTTTTCCAAGCCTTTGCCCAGGCTTTCACTTTCTGACGTGAACCGCAGAAGACTTGACGTCGAGGTGATGAATTGGAATTTAAAAACCAGAAAATAAAGGATACGCAAGGTTTGATTTCTACAACACCTCTTGGAAACTTGTTCCGAGCAATC
>JANZLH020000020.1:2612578-2637578 GCA_026770325.2 Erythroxylum fimbriatum | reverse complement strand
TTTTGTTTAGACTTGCACAAACGGATCACCATTTTGTGTGTATTTCCTTACAACACTTTTTGTTTAGGTCATTGAGCTATGAGTATCTTGCATATATGTTATCAATACTCCTATTGGATCTGATTTTGAAACCTTATTTTGAACTTATGATTGAGAGATTGTTGGCTCTACTTTGACATCGAATTGTGGCCACATATTGTTATATTAATCTAGGGATTTGTTTATGCTGTTCATTGATATTGGTTATGCTGTCCAAGTGGGAGAATGATAGAATTTTATCATTAATATTGTGGACTAGCATAATAAATATAATTTTGTACAAATCTCGATTAATTAGATGTCAAGATAATTAGATCATTTGTTGTATTTAGCCCAAAACGGTGATTACTTTTCTTATTGGGCTTAGTACTTCTCTCAAACATGTCGTTGAGCCTGTGTTCATGGGCTTGCTATGATGGGTAGGCTTGGCTCATGTATTGTAATGCATAGGAGGCCCTACTACTATCCAACCTTAAATACAGTCGCTCTATTGAGAACTGTACGGGTTTTTAATCAGGGTTTGGAATAGTAGTAGTCAATCCTCTGCATTTATGTCACTTCGCTTCACAGAAAACAACAATGGACTCAATTGTTCCTCAATTTCTAGGTATTTATCTATATAATTCTTGAATCTAGCATGTTGCAATCATAGGGTTAGTCTAATTGTGTTGATTAATTACAAAATTAATCTACAATTTCGTGTTGATTTTTCTTCAATCATCTATCTTTTAAAGGATTTTACGTTTTTAACCTCTACAATTTACTACAAAACAACCAAGGGTTCAGCAGTTTCCCCGCGCGGTCAACCAGCACCTTCCTTTCCTCAGTTCCGACCATAGGCCTATGTTCCTCACTTTATTCCCGCCTCCGTCGAGACCTTCTGGCCTTACGCCGTTTCGGTTTCAAGATGCTTGGTTAACCCACTCAGGGTTTCCGGAGGTCGTAGCGGAATATTGGAACCTGATGCCGGAGACGATGAGTCGCTCCTTAACCCAGTTTTTCGCCCACCTGCAGCAATGGAACTGACGCGTGTTTGATAACATCTTCCACCGAAAAAAGAAGATGGTAGCCAGACTGGAGGGGATTCAACGTGCCTTGACGGGCGGCCCTAGCGACTCGTTGTTGGCTTTGGAAGACCAGCTCATTAGAGAGTTATTACAGGTCCTGTGTGAGGAGGAGCTATATTGGCATAAAAAAAGCCCGATGTGAGTGGCTTTCTCAGGGTGATCAGAACACCAAGTATTACCATACGCTCACTCTCACCAAGCGTCGGAAACTGCGTATCGAGAGGCTAGTGGATTCTAAGGGGAATAGTGTCTCTGATCCGGATCAGCTGCATCACCTTGTCACCAACTATTCCGTTCACCTTTACACTTGTCATGAAGGGCCTCCACTGTTGTTCCCGATCACGGGCGCCTTCCCGCCTCTCTCAGAGGCCCAAGTCTAGGACCTTACTCTTCCAGTTCAGGCTCATGAAGTTCGACGAGCTGTTTTTTAGATGCATCCTAACAAAGCCCCTGGAGCCGATGGTTTTAATGCTCTTTTTTACCAGCGGCAATGGGGGATGGTAGGACCGGCGGTGGTAGCTTACATCCAGAAGGTTTTTCGTAAGGAATGTTGGGATCCCGAGTTAAATTGCACGCTTCTGGTTCTTATCCCAAAAACCCCTTCCTCGACTCAGGTCTCTCAGTTTCGCTCGATTAGCTTGTGCAACGTGTTGTATAAGATTGTTGCAAAAGTTCTCGTGCATAGGCTGAAAGTCCACATGGACTATCTGACCGCCCCGACCCAATGCAGTTTTATTCTGGACAGGCATATCACGAATAATGTTATTATCGCTCAGGAGGTGATCCACTCTATGAGAAAGAAGACAGGTAAAATCGGTTACCTGGCCCTCAAAGTGGATCTCGAAAAAGCGTATGACCGGCTTTGGTGGCAGTTTATCCAAGACACGCTGGAGGATATTAGCCTTCTGGAGACCTTAATTTGGGTGATTATGAAGTGTGTAACGACTACTGCTCTTCAAGTTGTTTGGCAGGGGTCCACCGCTGAGCCCTTCCGGCCCGCGCAAGGTTTTAGGCAAGAAGATCCTCTCTCGTCGTATCTGTTTGTACTCTGCATGGAGAGATTGGGCCATCTTATTCGGCGGAGGTGGATCGAGGTGTGTGGAAGCCGATCAAGCTGGGCGCCACGGGACCTCCCATCTCCCACCTTTTCTTTGCCGATGACTTAGTACTGTTTGCGGAAGCGGAGGACTAACAGATTCCTATTATCGCTAGAACGCTTGATACTTTCTGCGTTGCGTCCGGGCAACTTGTGAGCACAGCCAAAACTCGAATCTTTTTCTCGAAGAACGTTTCGCGGGAAATTGCGAGGCGACTAAGCCACGGGCTTCAGGTTGCTAGCACGTCTAATCTTGGTAGATATTTAGGGGTCCACGAGCAAACGAGCAGGCACACCTATCAGCATATCCTGGATAACGCTCAAAAGAAACTTACGGGGTGGCAGGCCAAGATACTGTCCCTCGCGGGCAGGGTTACATTAACCCAAGCTATCCTTTCGGCATTGCCCCTATGTACTATGCAAACGCTGCGACTCCCGCGCCGGTTGTGCGACGATATGGAAAAAAATCATGCGCGATTTTATATGGGGATCCTCGCCTGAACAACGAAAGGTGCATCTGGTCAACTGGGAGTCCGTGTGTAAACCGAAAGCTGAAGGGGGTCTAGCCATTAAGCGCCTTCGGTCTATGAACGACGCGCTCCTGGCGAAGTTGGGTTGGGGCCTGATCACCAACTCTACAGCCCTTTGGGTTCAAATCCTTAGGGCCAAATATCGCATCGATACTACGCATCTTCCCATTACGCTCTCCAGGTCAGGAGCTTCGCCTGTTTGGAAAGGGATCTCGGCGGCTTGGCATTGGGTTCACACTGGGATCAAATGGGACTTGGGGATCGAGAGGCTTGTTTTATTTCGGCTGGACAACTGGCTGGATGGATGGGGACCTCTTATTCAAGTGGCGTCCTCTCCGGTCTCAGAGGCCCTTCGATTGGCCACAGTTGCGGACCTGACGAATGACAGGGGCGAGTGGCATTGGCCTGAATTCCAACAATTTCTTCCGGCCACGGCTTGTTTGGCTCTTGCGACCTTGTGCCCTACTGTCGCGACTAAGGGGAGGATAGCCTGATGTGGACCCATACCCCCCACGGTGGGTTCACCATGGTGTAGGCGTATGGGTTGATCGAGGGCCAATCCCCAGTCCGCCGACATACGCTTTGGGAGATTATCTGGAAATGGGCGGGTCCTCAGCGCATTCGGTCGTTTCTCTGGCTTGTTGCTAATCGCAAACTCCTGACGAATCAACAACACGTGGCTCGCCACATCGCCTTTGACAGTGGCTGCCTTTTCTGTGGATAGGAGGAGACCACAGTCCACGTGCTGCGGGACTGCTTGAGAGCTCAGGCTCTCTGGCGTAGCTTTCCTCAGGAAGCGGTGGATACGGGTTTTTTCCAATAGGAGGAGGAACTATGGTTGACGTGCAACCTCACCACGACAGTTCCCGTGCATCAGTAGGCTTAGGCCATGATCTTTGGTGTCGCTTGTTGGTTCCTTTGGAAATGGAAAAACAGTAGCCTGTTCGAGCCAGATTTTGTCTGGCCGGTAGCAGGCCAACGGGTTATCTTGGATTACGTGGAGTGGATTGCTCGAGCCAGGACACTAGAAAATTGTGTTTTCCCCACGTCGGACGTACCGGTGGGAACGTTCGTGGGGTGGTCTAAGCCTCCAGCGGGCTGGGTGAAAGTCAATACTGATGGCGCGGTGAACCCGGAGACCAACTCGATTTCCTCAAGGGGCCTGATTCGCGATAGCCAAGGGGAGTGGCGAGAGAGTTTCCAGCATAGCCTCGCTAGGGGTTCGCCGCTAGCAGCGAAACTTTGGGGTGTTCACTCAAGCCTTCAGCTGGCCTGGGACCTGGGCTATCGTCAAGTTGTAGTCGAAGTCGACTCCCTTGAGGTTATTAACATTCTTTCTGCTCCGCCTGTGTTTCTAATTAAGGTCTCTTTTTTGGTGACAGGCATTCGGCAGCTTTTGCAGAGGACGTGGACGGTCCAGATGCAGCATGTTTATAGGGAAGGGAACTAGTGTGCGGACAGTCTTGCTCGCCTCGCTGGCATTTCCGGGCCGGGCCTCGTTCTTCTCCAGGAGCCCCCTTTTGAAGTCCAGGAGCTTCTTCGCAGTGATGCGCTAGGCGCAGTCTACCCCAGACGGATGCTTTAGTTTTTCGTTTCTCTTTTGTACTCAAAAAAAAAATAAAGAAGTTCAAGAAACTAAGGTCGAAGACTCTTGGATTCATCTCGAGCATTAGTTTGTAAAAAGTTGGAATACAAGAATATGAACAAATGCATAAGGGGGTTTGAGAACGAAGAAATGGTGGAGGGCAACATGCAAGTCTGTCAGTTTTGGCAATGAAAGCGTGGTTGGGATTAGGTAAACATGGAAAGGTGAACAAGCTTGGAAGTATGGATTTGAAGAAGGGAATTTGGAAGGGAGCATAGGCTCAATTTATAGGATCCTTTTACCAAGTAGGTATGCGTAATTAGTTAAAGGGCGCACAAAAAGGTAATAAAAATATCATATTAAATTTTTTTTAAAGAGTATTAATCGATCTGTTAAGTTAAAGTTGAAGTTCAACTTTTTCAAAACAATAAGATTCATTTAAACGACATAAAATATTTGAATTAAATTAAATTTTTCTAAAAAATAATTTAATTTGACCTCTTTGTCTTATTCATTGAATGTGTGAAGCATCATAATGCATATTTGCAGCTCTTTGTATAAGAAACGGTGGCGTAGCTCCAACGCTACCTTTTCTTTTGTTTTTATTAATTACTTTTAAACGACAAAAGTCTTCTCAAACAACAGCGTTCGATTTCTGGCACATAAAACTTTAAATGAGCGAGATAAAAAGGGCTAATTAAAGGCTCTCATGTTCTGGTTCAGGATTTATGTCATAATTATGGGACGGATCCTCTATCTCTACCCTATCTCCTATTTTATCCTATTGAATTTCAATCATTTATTTGCGTAAATCTTAATTAAATAAATAGTTGAGATTTAATGAGACAGGGTAGAGGACAGAGGATCCTGACATCCTAATTATAGTGTTCCAACCAATTATTGCCTTAAAACCACATTATTTTATGCACCACTACTAATTTCGTAAGGAAATATCTGAGTGGGAGAACTGATGACTTTGGAAGGATGATGTATTGGGTTTCGACAAAGTGAACTTTCTTTTGGGAATAGGAACAGGGTAATGAACAGGTGATCTGAAGCCGTTATTTTGTAGCTTTTCTGGTCTCCAAACCCATCGCCCCGTGTATCCCACCTAATAGAACCAATCCTCTGGCTTTTTGTCTGTTGCAAGTTGTGGCAGTTTCATGTTTTGTATGTGACTATAAAGTATGTTGGTAGAGGAGTAGGAACGAAGTTCTGCCAACTCTGTGGCGCTTTCACGTTAGTGGACGATGTATATCCCAAGTCTACAAAGCAGCTCGATTGGCGCAATCCTGTGTGGAAATCATAGTTGATCGCTGCAATGAGCCTTCAGATTTGAACCTTTTTTATTTTCTAGCAGTTGAACTAATAAAAACATGTCCTCTTTTGCTTAAAAAGCAATGGACCTTTCCTTCCGCACATTCTTTTTCCACAAATAAACAATTAAAGAAGTCCAAGACACAACTGATCAATCACGGTTTGGACCTCTAAGAAACCATTTTCGGTACGTCACAGTACCTGATCTGTCTCTATCTCTACACGTTCTCTAACCTTCAACGCCATATATTATCTAGTATATCATCATCAAAACCAAATCTCGTACTCAAACCATTTTTCTACGTAATGAACTACTACAACTTTTATATATATCAGGGAGAGACCAGGTCGTGATCATCAGCGACTTACTGTGATACGAACGATTGATCTCAACTTAGTTTTTAAAAAAAGTTTCTGTGGTGTGCAAGTGAAGTTTCTTCACATTGTGAGTTTTTGGTATATCTTGAATGTCAAGAAACTGTAATATTTTACCAAGAAAAATTGCCGCACAAGCCAAAAGTCAAGAGTTGGAGATTCAAGTGAAAGGCGTCAATGGAGAGATGCGGAGACTTTCATATTACTACTACAGCAATTAATGCACACAGCTTCTTCACCCATGGTCAAGAAGATATACTTGCATATTCTCAAGCCCCCATCAAGCAGGTTCTCTTTACCTCTCTCTTACTGCTCCACTATCTTCTATCTTCATTTCCTATTCAAGAATTTTTCAGTTTCTTTATAATCTTGTTCCTAGTTAAAAGGGATTGTCAGTATTGGTAATTGCGACACTATGAGTTGACTTTCTAAATTTTTTGGGAAATCTGTTATTACATATCGTTCTTGCAGGTCCAAGAATCGAACACCCAGATCAAAACTTCAAAGAAGGGGCCATACATGCAAAAGCTATTCCTAATCCTTTTCTTGGCACACTTGCTCTCAATTGCCATCTTGGTGCTCTTCCTCAACATACGTGGTCTCCTCCTTGGGCATAGGCACCACTTCCATCCCAGGAAGTGGTACCTTCCTCTCTTGACTGCAACAGCATGTGGTGGACTTGTGAGTTTTATATGGCAATGGATCACTCTCTGCAACCCCTCAGGAGCCATCAAAATTGCCTTCTGGGTTAGCCCCCTGCTAACATGTGCAGTTGGCATACTGTTTGTATTAATTGGCTCCCCTGCAAGTTTAGCACTAGGAGTAATTGCTGTAGTTTTTTCCATCATTCAGTCACTTTATGCTTGCTGGGTGAATCCCAGGTTCAATTATGCCACCCGGGTCTTATCAGTGTCCATAGCTTCCCCTCCTAAAAACACTATAGTAATGGTCATGCTTTCAATCACAATAGCGACTCTATTTTCCTGCTTGTTAGTGTCAGGCATTGGTGGAGCGACTGCTGTGGGAACGAAGATCGACTTCTTGTTCATATCTGTGATTTTGATAAGCCTGGCATGGAGTATGCAAGTGCTCAAGAACACATTGCAGGTTACAGTTGCTCGCATCAGATACATACAATTTGTTTGTGGTGCAGAGATGGAGGTTCAAGTTGCTTTGCGAGACACGATCAAACATTTGATGGGCAGTGTCTGTATTGGCTCAGTTATTGTCCCAGTGATCACAATCATTCGGGGTTTGGGAAGATCGATTAAGTTGATTGCAGGGGACACGGACGAGTTCTTGTTCTCCTGCGCCAATTGCTACTCTGATGTTTCTTCAACACTTGTGCGTTATGGGAACAGGTGGGGCTTTGTACAAGTAGGGGTTTCAAGTAAAGGGTTTGTGCAGGCATCCATGGATACATGGGAGACAATAAAGACGGCTGGGTTGGAACAATTAATCAACTCTGATCTTACAGGTGTATTCTGCTTCCTTTGTGGCATAGCAGGAGGTGCAATATGCACGCTGGTTGGAGGAACATGGACACTTGCAATACATAAAAGCTATTGTACAGAAGTGTCAATCTATGCATTCTTGATAGGCTACTTTATGGTATGAGCTCAACTTACCCTAAATGAAGCTATGTCTTTATAGATCCGAAATTTAAACCAGTTTGGTATTCTTTTGCTTGTGCTTTTCAGTGTCGGATAGCGATGGCTTGGCCACAATCTTGTGTTTCGGCTTATTACTTTGCTTACGCGGAGAACTCCGAGAATCCACGGTTTGACTCAACGATTCCAGGTCGCATTCAAGAGCTACAAAGATATCAAGCTTAATGGGTCCGTCAATGGAAACTAATTTCCGCGCAATCAATTCACTGGCTACTCACTTAACTCATGCCTAAGCATAATCTTGCCGGGTACCTGCCAGAATCACTCGGCGGAACAGAAATTGTCAAGGTCCAGGTTAAGGCTTGAAAGTTGTATGGAGATGGCCATATCACCAACATAAAAGAATCAATTGATTATGAAAGCAAGAGAATTTGTCTGTAGTTGAAACTTCCTGTTGTAGATGCAATAGATGGTTGTAGGCAACATTCTTTTTTCTTTGAAACAACTGAATAAATCTTTTTTTTTTGGGGTCACAAAGGGTCCCATCAAATCCAGCTCATGAGTTTGTTCCATTTTATAGTTTTCAGCTGAAATCTTGGGTAACATACGTTAACAAAGGCAGTTAAGTTATGATCGATATGTAACCTTTGATTAAAGTGATGTGAACCAAAATCATTCAACATGATTGTGAGGCATGAATAACGAGGGAAGAAAAGCATGAATTAATGAGAAGCGCCAACTTCACAAAATGTTTTCAAGATTAAAAGTATAACCAATGCAGCCACATGTAAATTTTACAGCAAAAAGGTTCTAGTGAGAGATAGAGCACATCACGGGAGTCACTTCATCTCACTTAGGTCCAACATGACCTCGACCACCACAATTTGAGCACATGATGTTGCCCGTTCCACCGCAACCTACAAAATAGCACAAAGTTGGATCCAACCACTGTCTTTTGTTAACAATAAGGCAGTGCCTAACATGATTACCTTCACGCATCCAAAATACAAAAGAAAATCAAGCCACTCAAATGAAATGAATAGCAGCGTTTCGTTTTAAAACACAGATAGAAGTTCTGAAAATAAACCTCTACACGAAAAGGCTATTTTCTGGTCATCAAACAGAATTTGTTCGAGCAATCTCATCTCAACAATTATATAACTTTTATAAATGATAAATGACAAATGACAAATGACAAATGAATATGGATGCAGAAAAGCTGGTTAAGGGTTTTGAATATGATGCCAAATGAATAGATGCATGCGATAGCATATGGAATTTGGACAAAAGAATTCAAGCAAAATGATTGCGTCCCTAAGGTCTTTCATGTAAAAAGAGTAAACAAAAAAGAATCAGAAATCACCTAAGCAGCGAACTTTGACAATGATTCCCTGGCTCTCCAAAATGGAGTCAACATATAAGCCTGAACCTGTGCAAGTGGTGCAAAGAATTGCACCTTTAGCTTCACAACCAGTGCATCGCGGATTATTTCCAATTGCTCTTTCATCTAAGGAAATACCAACTGGTTTCTCTATTTTTTCCTCTGGTATAGGTTTATCATAACAAAAGAGAGATTCAAGACTACTTCTTCGTCTATGCCTATCTCCTGGTGAACATGACTCATCCTGAGACTTAAAAAATGATTCCTTGTAAATCAATTGCACTCGTACCAGTTCAATTTGTAAGCATAAATTGTCAACACGATAATATGTTTTCATTAGATGCACAACAAACACATAAAAACAGATGCGTAGTATGATGGGTAGTCTACAACAGAGAAAGAATCCGATGAATCACGGCAATCATGAACAACAAGCATTTAGAATAAAGAAAGAGTGCTAGCAGGAAAATTTGGTTTGGGAAGGATTAATATTTCTTAAAGTTCATGGTTTAAATAGTCTCCATGTTCTACTGGTTATATCACAGAAGTTCATGTTTGGTATAACCTGCGAAATTTCAAAAATATTTTAAGAGGACTGGTTTATACATAAGGAGACTTGTATCTTAACCCAAAATATATGAATCCTTTCCCATAAATAAACCACTCTATTTGTTTGCTAGCTTCTGATTGAAGATTTATTAGTTATTTTAAGATAATCTCTGTCAGGAAAGGTTAGATATACTAACAGCAGTGGATTTGGAAACGTCCTTTGTTGTTTCAATGGTAATACTTTAAAAAATACATTAATTCCTGGATCACTAAATCTATAGAGCTAATTTTGTTTTATATAGACAAGGGACGATCTGCAGACACATCCATGTTGGATGTACAATCAACTCCTTGAACTAGTACAACTTCTATAAGCCTTGGAAGCAACTGAGCTTTGTGCCCAGAAAATAGTTTTTGACAAACTGACAATAAAAATGAAAGAATCGATGTCTTAAGCATTCATAGCAGGATTACTATAAGCAAAACAATAATTTTGATACAAAGCCATAGAACTCAAGGACCATATCGTTTGATACCACTAACTGAAATAACTGTCAGAACACAATTATACGGAGACATAGTCACCACAAAATGACACAATAATATTATAATCATTCTAACCAAAACAAATAAAATGAACTTTTTAGTTAAGTAAATTACCCAAAGACAAAAGATTTGCTGCGCCTGTTTGAATACATACACACACATATATATAAGGAATTAAACTAAGCAAACAAAGATTACTCAAGAGTTGAATTCCATTTAAAACGAAAAATTCAAAATTAAAAAAAATCTAAAGGTGGAGATAAGAAAACGACTGACCTCATGAGAAGCAGAGTCAGAAACACAGCCATTTGGGGTGATGGCACGTATTTTTGTAAACGACCCAATTCCATTAAATCCAGCAGCAACCTTAATCTTGTTTTTTGAAATCAATTTCGGCGAAGAACAAACAGGGAAAACTATGGAGGAACCAATTCTAATAACAGAATCCATGGTAACAAGCAAAACAACACAAAAGCAACAAGTAGAAAATAAAAACAAAGAGATTTGGTCTATCAGTACCCCTAAAATTCTACAGAATCCCAGAAATATCAAACCTTCAAATTGTAAGGAATGAACTAAATTTAAGGAGGTTGAAGCATAGTGAACTTCGGACAAATCGAGACTCGGCCAATATTGCCTTCATTTTTTGACTATTGAGCAGAGCTTCTATTCCCAGTTTCGTTGTTAACGATGTATATCAAACTCGGTTTGTCAGTTGAATTCAAAGCATAAATGGGCTTAGATTCAAGCACAGAGCTAACAACATGGGCCTACTAAGAAAGTCTTCTCAAATTTTCATTTTATTTTGGTTTTAAAATTTTCTCGAAAACTGAAAACTCTAGTAAAAAAAATTAAGTTCTTGTTTTTTTTTTTTAAACGTTGGCATGTGCGCTCAGCGCATATTATTCATGTCGAAAGATAAAACGTCATACAAAAAATAAGGAGAGCATACCCCCCATTCAGAGTCAGGCATAGAATTGGCCGCCCTAGCAATCGTATGAGCAACCTGATTCGCTGATCTCTTAACAAAAGCAGTAGAAATAAACTGATGCTCGTGAAGAAGAGCTTTACAATCATCAATAATCATCGAAAAATAAGATGGAAAATTATGCGTGGATGTCAAGAATTGAGTAATGATTTGACAATCCGTTTCCACGCAAATAGGAACATAAGAAAGCCCTTTTATCCAACTTAATGCCTCCCTAAAACATAATGCTTCACCGAGTTGAGGATCCCTCCATCCCGTTAAAGTCATTACCTTGCCCGCATAGTGGAGTCCATTGCAGTCATGGATCACCATTCCTAAACCAAAACAACCAAAGGATAACAGTGCCACATCAACGTTGCATTTAAAGTGATTTGGTGGGGGTGCTTGCCATTTGGATGGGTATATGGATGGAAGTGTGATTGAGGAATTGGTTCGCCTATGCTGTGCAGTCTTCCATTCTATTAATGACGTGGTGGCTCTGCGGAAAATTGAGGAGGGATCCGTAGTTTTCTGCTGCCAGATAATTTCATTGCGGTAAGTCCATAAGCTCCATAAAATCATGCAAATTTCCTCTTGTTGTGTCTTTGGTCTACCCAACATAATAGCAGTCAACCAGTGATGTAATGTAACAGTAGGGGATAAAGACCAGTCAACAGCAAATAAATCCCAAACGGAGCGAGTAAAGGCACAATGAAGGAATAAGTGATCTTCAGTTTTGGATGTGTGGTCGCAAATGGGGCAAGTATCAATTATAGCAATGTGTCTTCTGGTTAAGTTAGCTCTACACGGTAGTACCTTTCTCAAAAGCCTCCAAATAAATAGTTTGACCTTACCTGGAATGTGTAAGTGCCATATCTTCTCCCATGGGAAACCTGTGTCTCGAAACTCTATATGCACATCTTCCATAGCCAGTCTATATCCTTCTTTAACTCTATACTCACCGTGATTGTTAAAAAGCCAGAACCAATCATCCTTGCGTCGGGAAAAGCTAAGTGGGATCTGTAGAATCAAGTTGGCATCTCTTGGAGTAAATATGCGTCTGATTCTTGTTTCATTCCATTGGTGGTCCTCAATGAGATCAGCTACGTGTGTAACATCTTCCATAGAAGCTGACTGTATAAACGGGTCGCCATCATCCATGAGCCAAGGATCGCGCCAGATATGGATATCGTGCCCATCGCCGACCCTTCTACGGCATCCTTGAAGGAGAATAGATTTGGCCTGATGGATACTCCTCCAAATTTGACTGGGGTTATTGCCCAGGTCTGCTGAAAGAAAATCTGTAGTTGGGAAGTATCTGGCTTTAAGCACGTTCGCTGCAATCGAGTTTGGGTATTTCAGGAGCCTCCAGCCTTGTTTTGCCAAAAGAGCAAGATTAAAATGCCTAAAGTCTCGATAACCCAGTCCTCCATAAATTTTTGGTACAGTGAGCTTTTTCCATGGTAGCTATCGTAGACCTCTGCTGTCTCGTCCACCATTATGCCAGAAGAAGCCGTTCATTAAATTTTCCAGCTCGTGACAAGTAGACAATGGTAGTAGAAAAAGAGACATCAGATAATTAGGCATAGCTTGTGCGACAGTCCGTAATAAGACATCTTTCCCAGCTTTGGACAACACCTTCGCCTTCCAGCCGTGTAGCCTCTTGGTTAGTTTTCTATCACATAATGAAAGACCTGCCGCTTACCTCTTCCTATGACAGCCGGCATGCCCAGATAGTTGGTATGGCCTGCGAGTTCTTCAACCCCCAAAGTTTGGCAGATCAATTCTTTCATAGTAGGGAGAGTATTAGGAGTAAAAGAGATACCTGATTTGCAAAGGTTAATTTGTTGGCCCGATGCAATTTCATAGAGGCGCAAGATAGTTTGTAACTCAGTCGCTTCCGCCGCTGTAGCTCTAGCAAAAAAAATGGCATTGTCGGCAAAAAATAAGTGCGACACTGGAGCAGTGCCTCTTGCAACAACCATCCCATGTATGCGTCCTTGAGATTGTGCTTTGTGTAAGCTTACAGATAGTCCTTCTGCACATAGGATGAACAAATATGGAGATAGCGGGTCTCCTTGACGCAAGCCTCGATTAGGAATCAAAGGCCCGTATTCTTCGCTACCTCGGACAAAATAGTAAGCTACCGATGTTACTATGTTCATGACCTTTGAAACCCATGATTCCTGAAAGCCCAACTGCAACAGGATCTGTCGCAGATACGTCCATTCTACTCTATCATAAGCCTTACTCATGTCAGTCTTGAGTGCGAGAGAGCCAACCTTACCTTGAGTTTTCCGTTTGATCAAGTGAAACAGTTCATACGCCACAATAATGTTATCGGTAATAAGCCTATTAGGAATAAAGGCACTCTGCGTATCAGAAATGATATGGGGTAAAACATGTTGCAGTCGGTTGGCTAGTACTTTGCATATGATACGGTCGGTGACGTTACTCAGCGAAATGGGTCGAAGGTCAGCTATAGTTTCTGGGGTCTGTTTCTTCGGTATAAGAATGATGTTTGTCTTGTTTTGTCCAGGCATAGGGGCATCATCATTCAAAGTTCGAAGGCAAGCTTGAATCACATCCTTCCCAATTAAGTCCCAGTAAGTCTGGAAAAATCCGGGGTTGAATCCATCTGGGCCAGGTGATTTATCAGGATACATTGAAAATAAAGCTAATCTCACCTCCTCTGTCGTGTAAGGGGCCACTAATACATCATTGTGCAGCTGAGCTTTTTTTAGAAGAGCTTTTCTAAGAAGCTAGTTGACTGTTTAGCTGTTAATTAAAATAACAGTTTTTAAAAAAAGTTTCATACAATAGGCTGCTTGACAAAAATCTACTGTATGACAAAGATAGATTAGGGATTTAACAAGGATTCAGCAGCGACAGGGACAAAAATGAAACCAACAGATTGAGAAATGGAAGCAATAGACCGAGAAATGTTATAAATTTAAGTGACTAAAAATACTCTACTTGAAAAAGCTAAAATGATGAACTTTTCTGAAAAGCTCCAAATTTGAGCTTCTTAAAAAACTATTTATTAGCTTCTAGAAAAGCTATTTCTATTGAAAAAAAACTTTTAAATTTTACGACCAAACACTCATTTTTCTTAAAAATAGCTTTTACAGTAAAAAAAATATTTTTTTCACCCTCCAAAAGCTCAACCAAACGGATGCTAAATTCATCCCAAAAGCTGAAATATACACCTGTAATATAAAGGGAAAAGAGGTATATTTCCTTTTTAAAAAGATGCAGATTTCCAAATGGTTTTATTTATTTTAAAAATATATTATAGTTATTCTTAAATTAATTAAAATATCTTATAAGAATAAGAGTGAAGGGTTTTAAAGGAGATTAGCTGATCTTAAATCTCAATATTATACAACATTCACACGAGCATCAGCATCAGCATCACATGCTAATCATACTTATCTTATATCTTAAGAGCTTAACCTCAACAGATACAATTATGAAAAATAAGAAAAGTGGTAGTTGTTATTTAGTGATTATTATTTATTAACCATAATGATCATGCAAAAAATTATTATTTTCATAAAAAATAAACTTCTTGTTGAATAAAAATCACTAATATCCACTAAATCATCTTTAATTAATTCTTCAAGAAAATGAAAGTAAACCACGCAACATAGACGCTTGATAATCAACATCTCTCCTTTTAGTTGTTCAAATGAATAACTGGGAAGTTCATAAATAAAGTGCGCACCACAAACTCCTTAATAAGAAGAAACTATTTTATATAAATTATTAATTTAAGATAAAATACCACACTTAAATATAATTTGAATAGATAAATATAGTATTAGAAACACTATAAAATAATCATAATCATAATATCTTGGCGGAAAGTGGCCAGGGCCTGGTCCGAGGCCCAATCGGGCCGAGGTTCAATTTTTTTAATTTTAAAATTAAATTAATTTATAATTAAAAGTAAAATTATAAACAACAAAAAATTAAAATTAAAATTATCAATTTAATTGATTGAAGTTATATTGATACCGATATATTTAAAAAAATACAAATTTAAAAGTATTTAAATTAAATTAATTAATTTGAATTTAATAATAACTTTCTACCTTTATCTCTTATCAAAATATAGATGACATAAGACCTTTAAACGTCTTTATTTCAAAAATAAAATAATTAGAATTTGATAGAAGAATATATATTATATACATGCTTGGAATTTGTCAATTTTTAATAATTTCATGAAAAATATTTAACATTCGACCAAAACTTCCTCAGATAAATGTGAATAGAATCTTTTCTTCTTTGAATGATCAACTAAATCGTCAATTTTTAAATATATAATAATAATCATAGTAATTAATTCTCATTATTTTAAGTGGAACTTATAAAGTAACAATGAGTAATTATAATGAAACAATTCAGCATTTATATTTTGCATTATCTTTAATATAATATTTTATATTATTATTTTTATAACAACAAAAACATAATTTCATGATCCAATGTTCCAGCCTAATCCTACTGTCAAGTAAGTTATTACTTATTAGGTAATGGTTAAAGTTATTGTAACTTGTAATCTTGATTAAGGGATTATAGTACACTAATTGTGATTAATAATGATGTTGAATAAAATTTTATTTTTTACAATTATTATGATGGAAAAATCATAATAGGGTAGACAATGATAATCATATGAAAATATAAATATACAATTACATGTTCAAATTGTAGATTTAATGGTTGAGTGGAAACAGAAAATTTTATTTTCATATTCTCAAAGGGTTTGAAATTTTATAATGAATGAATAATATAATAACATACATGCGGTGATAGAATTAATAAGATGAAATTAAATTAACTAATGATGGAGGATATGATTATAGAAAATAAAAAATATTATAATTGAAGTGATCAATATGGTTAATTATAGTTACGAATTTCAATTGAATAGAAATTTTAATTGAGATTTTATAATGAATGAATATATAATAACTTACATAGAGTGATACAATTGATTAGGAATTTATAGAAATTTTGATTAGGCAAATTAATTAGGAAAATTGATTAGAAATTTCAATTGATTAGGAATTTCAATTCAATTGATTAAGTTAATTATAGTTAGGAATTTCAATTCAATTAATTATGAATTTTATTTTTACTTAAATAAATAATTAATTATTAAAAGAGAGAAATGATAAAACCAAACTCATTAACTATAGTAATCTTTACTATACACGAATAATTATCCAAATCATTTTACAAAAAATGATATTTACAAAAATTAAGATGATATCATGACGGACAGACAAAGATTGAAAACTGGATACTGGAGAGTGGAAAGGATAGACTGAAAGAGCAATTAATCGTTGTTGTTATGATCATCAACAGTTTGGATCAAATTATATGTATATACAAATATTATATTTAGTAATGTACTATATAAATTAAAGAAATATTTAGGATATGGAAATAATTAATAAATAATTAAATATACCTTCATCTTCATATACTTGACCAAAATATCGTGCAATTGGTCGATTAGTTTGACTAGTCACCTCTGTATTGATATCTGTGGTTGTATTAACAGAAAATGAATACAATATTAGGTAAGATAATATAAAATAGATAAAACCAATATATATATATAAGTAATAACCTAACCACTAGTGCTAAAAACAAATTCTGAGGCATAATGGAATAGCTAATAAGTCTCGTGCAATAACTTGCATGATCAGAAAAGTATTTCCACAATTCTTCCACCATAATAATATATCGAATTGCTTACCTTCAACTTCGAGTATACAATCTTCAGTCAAATATTTATCTAACTCCATCTTATTATAAGAAGTCCTAGCTCTTTTGTCTTTCATAAATTTTAAAAGAGAAAGTGATAATCTTCAGTTAGAAGATGAGGTCAAACTTGAAACTGTACCTGAAATTGAACTGCCTAAACTACTACGATCCCGATCATGGGTTTTTTCCATTTTGGGTTGATAATCATTAAACAATTCTTAATGATATCTATATATTCTTAAGCTCGATCACCGTACAATGCATCATAAATAAAAGTAACCTCATCCATCTTGTATCTTAGGTCCATCACATATAACATTGCAACAATACATCCAATCATAAACTAATAAGAACTCAACTTCTCCATCATGTACTCTGTCGTAATCTAAATAACCTCATTAGAGTCAAACATCCACAGTGATAAAGCATCCTTTATGTCACACATAGTGCTAAAGCAACAATGCAAAGTTGGATAATTTGTTCCCAAGAACAATTTAGTTGCATTATAAAATAATTCCAACTCATATAAAGTTCTCTAGCCAACTCCGATTGATCTTCTGTAGGCACGCAGATATACTGAGAATCTTTTTCAATTAGTCTAATAAACACCTCAGCATATGGGATTATCGACTACAACATCTTGAAAGTTGAGTTTCATCTGGTTGGACAATCTAAAACTAACTTTTTTGTTCTTGGAATACATAGAATGTGTGCAACATATTCAAATTTCTCAACTCTTTTAGGAGTTCTACGCCAAAGTAGAACACTATTTCGAATACAATCTATTACTTCCTTTATCATGTCCAACCTATTATTCACAATCAAGTTAAGAATATGAGCAAAACAACATATATGAAATAACCTACAAGCAACCAATAAGCTCTCAACCTACATCTTGCTCTTCAATTTCTCAATTATAGCATCATTCGTGCTACAATTGTCGATTGTGATGGTGGATACTTTGCTATCGATGTTAAAATCCACAAACAGTCTTTCAACACGGTTGTCAACTTTTCACTTGTATGTGATGTCGGCACATAAATGAACCCATTATGTACAAATATTACCAACATCAATCATAAATTCATAACATAATGAAAAAGTAAATGATAACAATATTAAATAATATAAATTACCTTAAAAGTTTATTGCGTAACGTCCAATCCTTATCAACATAATGTGTCGTCACCATGATATAACCCTTCTTTTGATTATCAATTGCCCACATGTCAATTGTTCTGACAATCCATCCTTTAGTACTCGACAATGCTTTTAAAATCTCTCTTCTTATCCTCGTAAATTTTCAAGATACCCTTTTTCATTGTATTCTGACTTGAAACCTTCAAAGTCAGTTGTAGAGAATTACAAAACATTCTGAATCTATTGCCTTCAACCATAGACAGTGGTTGTTCATCTCCAATAACTATAGAAGCCATAAAATACTTTGATCTATTGTTGTCATAAGTTGTTTTGGTTAATCCATTTTTCCCTTTCATAAGACTAGGGATAAAAAATATTTGACCTCTTAATACCATCTTCCTTCTACTACATGAATTCACATGTCTCTTTAAATGAGACGTTCCACCTTTTGAACTACAGGTCAACAACTTCTGACAATATATACATTCTGCTTTTTTTTTAAATCCCTTTTGTCAATCTAGTCTTATTAAAGTGATTCTAAACTTCACTTTTTAATTGAGTTCGAGTTGAACTTCTATCTTCACTTGGTTTGGGAATAGAAGTTTCCACTTGTATCTCTGGTATTGGATTACTACTCTCTATTGAATAAATGTGCTCATCTATCTGAAACAATCAACATACAAATGCTTAAGGTTAGAAATAGTCAACATATAAATGCTTAAGGTTAGAAACAATCAAAACGAGCAATAGTTTCATCAAAATCAATAGTTAATATTCTTTGCACAACTCCCTAAAGATCAACTAGCATCATTTAAAATCAAATTTTATGTTCTAAACAGGGATAACTTTAGGCATTTTTCGTTAACTAGATTTAGTTATTTATTTGGTTTAGGATTCATAATGATAAATGAACTTCACATCTCCTTTAGTATTGGTTTATTGACCTCCTTAATAGGAAAAACATCAAACTTATTTATGATAAGAAAACTACCAATAAGTTATTATAGGTTATAGAAGAAAGGAACAACGTAGGCCATTGTTTTGAGATGATAGAGTGAATTAGAATTAGTAATAGGTACTTCTCACGCCTATCTTCTATTTTTTGGTTACAGGATATTTATTAATAATGTGCTATGTTTAAGTTCTAATTAGTATGTGACATTTGTTAAGTTTTTGTCAATCAACTTCAAGATAAATATTGCAAGCTCTTTAATTAATTACAAGGCCCTTTTACTTGTAAGAAAATGATAAATTTTTAGTTAAAATCCAATCAATTACTAATTAGAGTATTGTTCAAGTTGAAAACTCTTAAGATAAAGATGTTAAAAACCAAATGAAAAGGTTCATCATTTTCTAATATTGTTATCTCTAGCTTTTGATTTCCTTTTTCTACCTAAAAGGAAGAGTTTTAAGTTTCTTTGTCCCTTTTTTTAAACCAAAAATAATGACCTTAAAACTAGAAAAGGAAGCCAACAATTACGATAAGATCATTCTTTTTTATGTTTTTAACAAAAGGTGATAGACTAAGAAAAACCATCTTACCAGTTGTACAAAAGCATCTTAACTACATTAATTATAGTGAATATTGCATCCTTGTCTTCCTTTGCACATTACATTACCACTATTATTAGATTTTACATCCTAACAACTTCATTGCATTCAAACTTTGGATCAAATATCTCTTCAATCTATAATGTCATTCCACAAACTCCACATTATATATCTCTCGCTTGTGACACCAAACTTCTCAACTTTGTCTCTTCCTCACTTTCTAACTTAACCCTAATAATAGGATGAGGCAATAGATAGGAAAGAGGCAGAGTTAGAGCTCTAACAGGAGAGAGGTACAGGCAACAACAAAAGATGTTGACAGTGATAATTAAAGAGATAGTTTTATGTCACAAAAACGCAAACCATAAATTGTCTCGTATGTCACAAAAACCAAAACCATAAATTTTCTCGTTCAAAATTTTAAGCCTTAAGGCTCCCTATTTACAACCCATTAGCAGATTTAAAAAAAAGTAAGAGATAGCTCACCAAGACCTTCATGGATAACCAAAACAACTTTATAGTTAGAATATATTCATTTTATTATCTTTACAATTGAGTTCAACGTCATCTATATGCCATGGTACGAAAGAAACTAAAGACAACTAAAGAATTCAAGGAAAGAAGCAAGAGAATTTACACCCTGTTTGGAACCAGTTGAATTGAATTCAATTACATTGTTTAGAACAGAAAAACAAACATGAATTTAATTCACTTATGTAATTGAAACCCACTACTCTTTGTAAATTCAATTCAGCTACAAACCCTAGTGAATTGAATTACAAACGTTGCAACTCTTGTGTTTTAAACGTTGAAAAAGAGTCTTCCAGTTATACCCACACAATAACCCTATTACTCTTCAACGCAATAACCCTATCACTGCAATAATACCCACGCAACTGCAACCACTCTTCTCCCATCTCACTACTCTTAAACGCTGCCAATCGTTCATGCATTTTTAAGTTCCAAATTATAATAGTTTTCTATTATCTTCATAGCTCGGTCTAGCCTAATGTCCTTTGCAAACAATTTTTTCTTTTCATTTTAATAATGACCTTTTTTGATAATATCACTTATAATGAAATTGATGTTTATAACTTGCTCTATGTAAGTGTGAATGTTTATTAGTTAATAAGATTATTTTTTAGTCAAGGGTAAAAATGTCATATGAAATAATTGAATTCATTTTGATTGTGTTCCAAATAGTGTAATTGAATTCAATTATAATATTACTGGGTTTGTTCCAAACACTGTAAATTGAATTCAATTCAATCTCATTAATGTTATTGAATTCAATTCGTTAATAAATTTAATTCGAAGGTTTCCAAACACCCTGTTAAAATTTGAAAACTACAAACAAACATCCATTTACAACAAAGAAAAAAAAAGAATAGAAACGCAGGGGCATTTCATCAAACACCTAACATGCATTATACCATATTGCCATTAGTACAAATCACAAATTAGCTAAATCATCAAACTACAAATAACAACTACTCAATATAATACTTTCCAAACAACAAAATATGAATAATAAACCAAATATGAATAATAAAAATACCTTACTTATTAATACGTTGGTTAGTTAATAACACTGGTGAGTGGTGACTAGTGGTGTAATGGATGTGCGAGGACCAACCAGAGAGCTGAGAGAGCGTGCATTGATGGGAGAGATAAAGAAGTAGTGCGGGGAGTGAAGAGTGAAGAACTAAACAGAGTTTCAAGAGCATAAGAAGAAATGAAGAAGAAAGGAGAAGGCACGTCACGTGTCTGGAAATTAACTAAAAGTAAAACAACATCACTTTGCTTCCTTCGTAATTGTTATGATTAAACCAAAATGAAGTTATTTTGACTTTCTATGTAACCGTTACGATTAAAGCAAAATTAATTCGTTTTGCCTCTGAAGCAAAACGATGTCGTTTTATTTATAATGTAACTATGTTTTGTTTAAAACAAAACAACGTTATTTTGCTTAAAAAACAAAACTATGTTGTTTTGTTTGTTTGAGCCTATTGGGCCTCGATCTGGACTTGGGCTTGGGCTTGTTATCTAAAGCTTAAGGCCCAACCCAGACCTGATAAAGCCTTAACCCTAATTACCTAGCCCGAGGCCCAATTTGACTGGGCCTGACCTATTGACCACAGGTTAGGTCGGGCACATTTTACCACTCCTATTTGCAAGTCACATTTCGTCAGTCAAAAACAAACAATAATTTAGTTATTTTTTAAATACTAAACTGATATTAATTTAACTCCTATGTCGTTGATTGCATCCCTCTTTCATTTTCTAATCCTTTACTTTCTTTCGTTTTAGTTTTTTTGTATATTTATGTATTAAGACTTAAAAAAGGATTAGATGCTTATTATAAAATAATATTTTTGTACAAAGTTAAATTAAAAATAAATTGAAAATGAATGTTTATTTTTATGAAGAATAATCTACTTAAGATAAGAAGGATAAAATTTTCATAATATCTTAATTGTTTTGTAATTACATCAAATTGAAAAGAATTACAATCAACTATTGTAGGAATTAAAAAAGACGAAGAAGAAAAGAACCTGAAATATGTACTAAATTGCCTATTTTAATTTCCTACAGTCAAGGACTTCGTTGTACAAAAGTGGGACATGTTAAACAAAGACAATAAGTCGTTAGTGTTAGTTATAACACGAAGTTTACTTGTAGACCACGGATAAACAATGAACTTATATTAATAGAGAAAATGAGAAAAAAAATAATTGTTTTGATATCCATTGCTTGACGAACAAGCTTCTGAACAACTTGAACAAATTCCTCAACAATTGAACAAGATCCTAAAACTTTCAATTAACCTTTATGAAAGTTATGTATATTTATGTCGTTAACATTTTTCTGTTCCTTTCTTAATGTGTGACACGTTTAACGGGTCAGAGAAATTAAACGTCCACGAACTTAATTAAGCAGGCAACAGGAGACTTTAGCAGCTATTTTAGTAACCTTATTGGACCTCCCTATTATAAGCCCAATACATAATCAGTCTACACTTGTTAGGGCCTATTTTTCTCAGTAGACTTTAGCCCATTGAACTAGATCCTTTATTAGGCTTATTTATTATATTAATAATTTATTGATAAATATTATCAAAGAGATTAAAATAAATTTATCTTTAGGTTCTATCTAATATGTAATTATTATCAATGATAAAATATAACAACATTGACATTAACAACCAAACAAGTTCTTGTTTTTATTTAAAAGAAAAACAGAAACTGAAAACAAAAGACGAAAACTAAAAACCATAATAGAAAAATAGAAGTGGAACCAAACAACCCCTAAGTTTATTAAAAAAACTCATAATTAATAATTGTCCACTTAACAAAATCACTAACATTACCTCCCTTTGACAAATATTAACTGCAACAGTTATGACAACAATAAAATCAATAAAAGTGGTTATCCAAATTCAATGTATAGGTCAACCAATTTAAACTGCAAGGCTTTCGATATTGGAAAATATCAAATACAAGTGTCATATGCAATACAAATCCAATACAATCACACATATTTAGTACCTCACTAACATGAATGAACAAATAGAGTGTGGAAAACTATAATGATACCCATATAATCTTAAATGTATCATATTTTCATTTGTTGGTTTTAAATTCTCCGAACTGTATGCTAAATTGCATAAGAGAAATTTGTTTTTTTCTCATTGAATGTATTAGAGAAAACCCTTATGGGATTAAATACTTATCCTTATGGGATTAAATACTTATATCCCCTATGTCTTATCAAATCCATGGATTTATATATGTATGTATATGTGTCTTAAAGACAGAGACTCAAGACCAATTTGTATATATATGCCTAATGGCCTTTTAAATGCTTCAGATCAACATAGATCTTAAGACATTCACATGTATTATGACAATGTACAACAAATTGTATGACTAAAAACAAAATTATGATCATGAATATGTACAAAAATCTAATGTCATAATACATGAAATCTGTACAAATATATCATAGCAAATATAGTAATCCCCAACTAACTGTAACACCCCACTCCCGCCAGACCCAGACCCGACATCGATGGGTGATATCCGAGTCCGTGCCCTGCGAGGGTGGCGTGCTAGAACACTTAGTCAGTCAAAAACTCGGTATAATTTTTTTTTCAATCGCACGCGAAATCCATAATCGAAAATTTGGGCCCACTTTTATTCAGAAACTTTTTTTTTATTTACAAGAGTTGCCAACTTTTTTTAAAAATTAGAATTTCGATTAGCCCATTCCAGAAATAAAATATATTACACTTTGATTAATTTCTTTTGCAAAACCTTTTCCAATAGGAAAGGTATATACAACAAATATACTCAAATACACAAAATACATTAATTTTCATAAAATACATTTCAGTAAAAAAAATAAAGAGACACAATGCAGACGCGAACTGATCCCGACCTCTATCTTTCCCTTGCATGAAGTAATTAGACTCCCGTTTGTCTAATAGGATACTCTTCAAAGCCTGAAAAATAATTGCAAATTTTGGGTGACTTTTGCGAATTCAGTGAGTGACCATCATTGATGGCTCACCCAAATACATAACACATAATCCACATCATTACACATTTCACACTTTACATTCAATACAATTTAATCCACCATTTTATGCATATGCAGTGCACATGAGACTCACTTTTCATTTATTACTTTGTTGTGACCGAGTGCCTAACTGTCTCGTATCCATTAGATATCGGACTCATTGATAACTGTCCCATATATGGCTCATTAAACGTTGAGCTAGAGGCTCTGATTCACTTTTGAGCTCGAGGCTCTTTTTCACACGTTGAGCTTTAAGCTCTAATCAGTGGCTACTCTAGTCACAACTCCATTATGTTTCATGCATTCATGAAATGGAATGCATCAATTACATTTGCATATCCCCATTCCCTCACATTCATATATCATCGGACCTTAGTCCGCCATTCAACATTTAAGTTGAGAACACACTCTCATACATATGCAAATGCATATTTAAAACACATTTGTCATCGAACCGTGGTCCAACATTTAGCAACCATATAATGCACACTTATTTTATCTCATTCAAATACAAGTAGCACTTCAATATTCCAATAAACATCACAACATCGGACCTCCTGTCCGGAATTCAACACAATCATTATCATTCATATATGCGTTCAGTAGCCAATCAATACGAAATTCAAAACAAAACAAAGAATGAAATGAGACCATCTCGGTCTACTCACAGTACGCTCCAGATTAGTATTTGCTTTCAAATTCTATAAACTCCTTAATATGGGCGCTTATCCTGCACATCGACATTATGTCGTACTGACAAGGTGTCGTCACCCTTGCAAATTAACCCTACACAAATAACAAGTAATATATGAGAGTAGGGATCGTTCCCTCGAAGATCTAATAAAGGAAAGCTAAATATCGTCAAACTTGTTAATGTTTAAT
>JANZLH020000020.1:2579639-2592488 GCA_026770325.2 Erythroxylum fimbriatum | reverse complement strand
TATTGAATCGGAAGCTTTAAGTCGCTTGGCTTGCATTGAGGAATTGTAGCCAAGGAAAGTTTCTATAGCAGAGTAAGCTTCGCTGCGCATGAAACGCTCTCCGGTGAACTCGTTGAAGGTGATCTGAAGATAAGGATAAAAGAAAGTGAAGAATTTTGAGCCGTATTTTTCAACGTACTGTCGTAGTTCGTATGGACAGTATTGTTTAATCATGGCCCAGATGAACATGACACTCGCAATGATCGATCCCAGATTAGCAAACATTTCCCCTGACTTCATGTTGTAGGCTCCCAAGGGCAATTCTCACTCAGAAGAAACAGCAAGGGCAAAGTGGAAGGGAAGGAAAAGAACCTACTCAGAAACACACAAGAAAGCTGAAATTTTTGTAGGAAGAGGAATTTGTACAACTCAAATACTGGATGGTGTGCGAGACAGCAGGTATAAACAATATAGGCACCCAAAAGTAGAGAGCAGGTAAGGCACGAAATTTCTTGACTCCACGTGAAAAAATACATATCGTATTGCCCAAGTTAGAAGACGTAGGATAGGCGGCTGATCCCTGATGTCATTGTCCTTCATGTCAGCATTACCTCCATTCCTGTTGTCCGGTTTGGAATATTTGGACGGCTAGAACAAATACTCATTTAACAAATACTAAGCCGACCAAGCCTTTTCTTAGACTTCTTGTATCAATTGCCAAGCCCAACTGCAGCACAACATTTTTACATCAATGCCTCACTTTATAAGTTTTTATACTAAAAGTTCTTGAAGTGAATGAACCAAATGCATGACTCGTTTATTATGAGAGACTTAATAGCATCCATCTATCATGCCACTCCATTGGATACAACTTTGTAGCGATCAGGAGTTGATCTTATGTATTTGTGTAGAGACGGGACATGGAAAAGTCCCTATGACATCATCGGGCAGATGTCACTTTTATCACCGAAATTTTGAATTGGATTAGAGAAATAATTATAGTTAATTGGGTTCATATCAAGACTAGTATTGAAATGAAAACTAGATGAAATCCGCCTGAGATGTCGACTAAAACTTTGGCTCCTGATGGAAAAACTCACTATCTCCTACCATTCTGTCATCCTCGAATTAATGTCAATGATCCTGGATAACTATCATTTTCTTCTCTCTTAATCATTAGGAGATTTAGTATAATAGCAGCTTCTGGGTAGATTCCAACTCGTACCGGTTGTTCTGGACACCTCAGATGCAGCTGTACGGAAATAGGAAGTATCAAGCTAAGTCCCTAAGGCATACCACTGATCCTTAAGTGAAAGCAACTTGGTTTATATTCAACTAGTGCCTTGATCCCTACCTTTAAGTCTAGAACCCCATATTCCTATAACTTTTTTCTAGCTCACTAGCCTTGTACTTAGCTTATGTGCTCCTGATTATTTCGCTCATGGCTGAGGCCTTGTATTGCCGTTTCTGGGATTTATCACTAATTCAATTCAGTTTGAATATGAAAAGAGGATACTTCAGCAGCAACTCAAAAGAAGAACAAAGCGGTTCCTTATTTCCAGGGCTCTACTTGCAAACATTAATGACATTCTTTGACAATGTTCTGAAAGTCTTGTATAAATTACGAAATAATGGCACATCGGAGACTTGCAAAGAAAAGGCCCAATTTATGTGTTCATCAATCAATTGCGGGTTGAGCAAGTTATTCACAGGTTCACATGTTCTTCAATAATTAAGACAAGACACTTAGGCTTTGTGTAGACTTATCATTATCGTCTATATAAATATGTATAGTCTTCCAGATTGCACCTAAATTTGAAAGTTCAAAATAAGACTGTACCGAAAGAAACCTGACAATAAATATGAGGAAAGAGAATGGTAGCCAATCAACATATTCATTGGAGGAAGAAGACAATACGAATCAACATATTCATTGATTCTGGTCATGCCTCGCATTTGCTAACTCATGGTGAACAATTTACTAACTTGCCCGTGATGTTAGCAGAAATGGACTGCAATTAAATTATCTCGAGTAGCAAGAAAAGGAATTTTCTTAATCATTATTTCTTTCTCAAATTCCAAAGCTTAAGAACACACAGAATGTTGGTAACTTCTTACCTGTCTTGGAAAATTCAACTCCTAGGAACAGAGCCATAGCCCATCGACTTGAGTCTATACTGCTGCCACTACTAGTACGATACAGCTACTAGGAACGCTAGGCAGTGAGAAGGAGATCGAAGCAGGAAATAAAACTATAGGGGTTTGGTGTTTCTTGTCACAGGAGAGATGGTGCTGGCTGTTATTTACTCACAGTTACAAGCTGCCAAGGCCTAGCTAATACCATTCTCTTGTGACAGGTAACCTCACAACTTCTTCCATCGCTACGGTCACTGTATTGATGTATGACTCCTCTGTTCTTTTACTGCTAACTGCTAAGGGTATTTCTTTTATTTTTTTGGTCATTTATATTACTAGTTTAGTTTACATTATGCATAGAAAACAGCGAGAGAGAGCTTTTTAACCTCTTTTCTTCCTCACCAACTAGTTCTAGCATATGCTTATCAATCCCTCCAACTCCAACTGAAACCGAGGAAGGATGAGAGAGAAGAAGCTTCACCTTCTCTCTGTCTCTAGTTTTCAGATGGTCTTCTACCACCCCCTGCTATCCAATCCCCTCTAGCAGAAAAAATATCATCTTGTTCTTCCCTGACAGCAAAGATAAGCTAGAAGTAGATTGTTAAGACCTCTCCCTTTCATTACTCCCCTCGTAGAGAGGGTGGAGCAGATTCATTGTAGGTCCTAAAATGGACATCCTACAAGCTAGTGTGAAGTCTTGGGAAGCTTTTTTAATAGGTTTTTTCCTTGAGAAGAGGCCCCCTTCTCTGTCCTTTAGAAATGAGCATTCACCACGTGGAAAAACAAAGACCTTTTCGATGTGCTCTTAGCTGATAATAACTCCATTCTGAAAAACCTTCAAAAGATAGACTATTCTGAATTAACGGACCTTGACGAGGAAAAGGAAAGAATGGGGGTTGAATCTGGCCCTCTTAGTGCTGCTGGAAAGTTTGGTACATCCTAGGGAAATGATGATGTACCATCAAAAAATTTGGGTCCATCCCAACAATTCCATCCACATGATCTTCCCCAGACTAGAAAGATTGAAGAGCGTGATGTAGGGACTATTAAGGAGACTAGTATTTTGGAGGATACCTTAGACAAAAGTGAAACAAAAATACCATCTCAGTCCTTTGTTCACACTACTGATAACGGGTTAGGTAATGAATCTGAAGGGCAATTTTAGAATGTTACAAGAAAAAAGGCTAGTAGGAGTAGTAAAAGCAAAAGCTTGAAGGATAAGCCTCTGAATAAATGACGATCTTCACATGGAATATCAGGGGATTTTGTCTATATGAATCCATGTATTTTTGTTATTTTGTCTACAATGTATTTCTATCATGCATATGTGCACTCTTTGGCCTTTTAAATATCCTAGTAACTCTTTGATATATCCAGGATACCTCCGATAACTTACATATAGTTTATTTGTACTCAAAATGACCTAAAATAGTTACTAGAAACAAAAACCAATTGTTCTAGTATGCAGGAGGTGGAATTAACATATTTAAAATATGAAGGTCATAGGTTCACTTGGTCCAACAAACAAAGCTCTAATTGGCTCATTCAGAAAAAGCTAGATAGGGTTATGGTTAATGTGGACTGGTTAAATAATTTTTCAGGAAGCTCGGCCAATTTTTTAGACACGGGGATTTTTGATTATACTCCTATAAAGGTTGATAACTTGTTTAAAAAGACCATAATCCATCACCCTTTCAGGTTCAACAATTTTCAGGTTAATACGGAGGGTTTTCAAGAAGCAATTATAGTTATAAGTAGTATATTTGTTCACAAAAGCTCAAGGCTATTAAATAGGAATTGAAGATGTTAAATTTAAAGAGAGGTCAGAACTCCATAAAGGAGATAGAAATAGCAAGAAGCAAGCTTTCAAAATTTCAGAAATCTTTGGCAGCTAACCCTAATGATTGTACACTAGCTATAACTAAAAAGGAAGCCCTTAAGACCTATTTACAAATAGTGGATAATCAATGTTCATTATTGAAGCAAAGAGCCAGAACTAATTTGATTAAGGATGGGGACATATGCACAAAATACTTCTTCAATTCAGTGTCAGCTCGAAGAAATGTAAACAGAATCACATCCATAAAAACTGAAGCTAGTGAGATTGCATTTAGACAAGATGGAATTGCAAAGGAAGCCATAAATTTTTATAAAAATCTTTAAGGCACAGAAGGTCTCTTTGCAAGAATTAGAGTAGACCTTAGGCATTTTGTTACAGCCAAAATTCTTAAACATGAAGCTTCATTGCTAATTAGACCTAGTACGAATCAGGAAATAGAGAAAGTGGTTTTTAATATGAATCGCTCTAAAGCTCCGGGTCCAGATGGATTGAATGGGTTTTTCTTTCAAAAAACTTGGAGTAGCTTGGGGAGATTAGATAAACAGGTTATGCAAGATTTTTTTCCAAAAAGAGGTCCTGCTTAAGGAGTTTAACAAGACCTTTCTTTGTTTGGTCCCTAAAAGTTCCAATCCGACCACTTATAGTGATTTCATACCTATATCATGTACTAATTTCCTCCATAAGATCATCACCAAGATTTTGGAAAATAGGCTGAAGGATGTTCTACACTTACTCATCAGTGAGAATCAAGGTGCTTTTATGAGTAGCAGGAATATTAGGGATAATTTACTTTTATTGTAGGAGTTTTTGAAAGGGTACAATCGTAGCAGAAGTCCTCAAAACTATACTATTAAAGTGGATCTACAAAAAGCTTTTGATAGTGTTAACTGGAAATTCTTGCTACAGACTATGGAGGTTATGAAATTTCCCCATAGATTTATCCTGTGGATTCAAGAATACATCACTACTGCCTCCTATGGAATATTGATTAATAGAAGCCCCATAGAGTTGTTTAAAGGAAAAAAAGGACTTAGACAAGGGGACCCTCTTTCTCCTCACCTATTCCTAATTTGCATGGAGGTTCTCACCCTTATGCTGAAGCATAACACTTCTAATGACTCCAACTTCAGATACCATTCCAAATGTAAGAAGCTTTCACTAACTAGCTTATGTTTTACAGATGATCTTATTCTTCTAAGTAGGGCAAAATTTCATTCAATCTCCTTACTGATGAGTACTCTCAATACTTTTAAAGAGTTGTCTAGACTGAGTATCAATCTTCATAAAAGTTATTTCTTACTTTCTAAAAGTGTCGCCTTGTTACAAGCAACTGGCATTGAAAACAAAGATCCACCTCTTTAATATTTGGGCATTCCTATCTCATCCAGAAGACTAAGATATTGTGAATTTATCCCTATAATAGAAAAATTTAGAAAAGATTGGGGTCTTAGACTAATAGAGCCTTGTCCTATAGAGGGAAACTTCAGCTTCTAAAGTCGGTAATTATGTCAATGCAAACTTATTAGTGTTCCTACATATTCCTCTCCAAAGGGCTTATTAAAACTATTGAAAAGCTGATGAAGCAGTTTATCTGGGGAAAAGGAAATGGTGAGAAAGGAATTGCAAAAGTGAGTTGGAAGCATATCTGTCAACCGAAGGCGGCATATGGGTTAGGTTTGCAGTCAATCAGTAAGACAAACAACTTACTTATGACTAAGAGAATTCAGAGAAATTCTAAGTGAAAAACAATCATTGTTGATCAAATGGATTCACATCTATATATTAAAAGGTGAGAGTCTTTGGGCTCTAAAAATCAAATGCAGTTACTCTTGGTTCTTTAACCAAATTCTCAGATTGAAAGAAGAAGTTCAACAGCACATAACTTGTCAAATAGGTGCAGGGGAAAGAATTTCTCTATAATATGATAACTGGACAGGTCAAGGGGCATTAATTCATAATCAGTTGGCAAGGTCTTTATTAGGAAGGTTCCCTAAGAGAGCTAAGATTCATGAAATAATTAGAACGACAATTGGATGCTCTCCTCATAAGAAATTAGACTTTTGCCCATTCCTCAATATAGAAGCCTCAGGGAGAATGATTTATACTTATGGGATGGGACACTTGTATCAGAAATTACTATTAGGGAAGCTAAAAAGCATAGGGATATGGCAGTTATAAGAGTAGGATGGTGTTCCCTGATTTGGTGCAACGTTCTTAGACCTAATGCAAGTTTTCTCTTTTGGCTAGCTATGTTGAACAGGCTCAGCACTATGGATAGACTGAAATTCCTATCCTCTTCTAAGATTTGTATTCTTTGTAACCTAGAGGATAAGACCAGGGATCATTTCTTCTTCAAGTGTGGTTTCTCTAAGGAGGTTTGGACTAGAATTTCTAGTATGTATGGCCCTGGTACTAATTATTGCAGCCTCACTGATATCTTACTGGAGATATCTCAACTGCATATCTCAAAATATGATAAAGATATTCTTATAGTAGTTGTTGCTACATGTCTTCAAGCAGTATGGAATGAGAGAAATAATAGGAGGTTTAAAAAGAGATCCAACACTCTACTCTTTCTTATAGAACTCTCTATCGCTAACATTAGGGAACAACTAATTACAAATTAGTTAGATCTACATTGTAGCAAAAAACTGGCTCTCTCTTGGAGAATATAGTCCTCTATGTTTATTCATAGATCGCGGTATTCTATAAGGTGTTTCATGCAATCTGGGTTATAGAAAAGAAGAAAGTTTCTCATGCATTTCTATTTCTGGGTTTCAAGCAGATTCTCGTATTCACTTACCCATGAAAGAAGGAGAATATTGAAGATTAGAGGAACTTGACTTACCTTTAGGTATCAGAATGTATTTAGCGTACCTCCTTCAGATCTATCACCTCTCCAGTTGAGTCATGTATGAAGGTTCACTATTGTCCCCTCCAGTCTCCTGATATTAATACGTAGTTTGTTAATTTGTGGAGATTCACATAATATTTAAAACTAAAGTCATTATCGAGTTGATTATCCATACCTGAGATGAGAACTCCCTTTGTGCGGAGAGACGAGCAGTAGCAGCCACTGCATCTCCTCAGCAGTGTCACGCCTCTAGAGCGCCATCCTCCCCCTCCCCAATTGAGTAATTATCTAAAGCTTCGAGAAAGGAGAGCATCATTTTACTTTAATTATTAAGCGGCATCGCACATATTCCCATTTAGTCCTCTGAACGTTGCCGTTTATTTCTACTATGTTCTTAGTGTTCCTAGTTGTTTTATCTCACATGGGAGAGGCCCTCTCCAAAGATGTACACTATTTTATTTCTACTTAATGAATTTTTTAAATTCTTAAAAAAAATCAAAAACCAATTGTTACAACAACTAGTAACAATGCGTTGTTCTATTTTTGCACAATAGTCAACAATAGGCTATATTGATCAATTATTATGGTCACAAACTCATGGTACATATTTTTAAAAGACACTGATGGACTACACTATTATACTTTTTAATTACACTACCATATTAGTAAATAAGTCTATACAAAACTCTAACATTGGTCATCTAAATCAACATAGTAGTGAACAAAATTTCTTGAAATAAGTTTTTCAAAACTTTTCAAGCTCTTTCAAAAATATAAAAACATAATCTTTTAAAAAATTTTGATTCAAAATTATTTCAAAATTTTCTTAAAAGTGTTTTGAAGCATTAATATGATTTTCTTTAAATCTTTTCCAATATTTTTGCTAATTATAACAAAGTAAATGTAATATGCCTTAAGTGCAAATGATTATGTGATAATTAAGCCCCTAATATATTGAAATGACCATTATAAGGCTACAAAAAGGATTACAATAATTTGATTAAATCTTGATATTCTTGATTCCTCCTTTTTGTTTTTGGTTCTTAACTTAAATTCTCTTTAATCTTTTTTAATTACATACATGCTCCATTTTTCGCAATTTCTTTTCTTTTAATTGCTAGTTAATCTAATTTACTCTTTTGCTTACTTTATCCCTCCATTTAACTTGATCTTTTATATATTAACTTACTAATATCACCAAGGATAAAAATGTTAACATTAAAACCTTTAATTATCATCAAACAATGGGCTAGAACCTTACTTAGTCCACAATGAGATGACAAAACATTTGATGATATTGTGAAAAATAAAAGATATTGAAAGATACACATACAAATGTTTATATTATGAGTGGATTTTTTATGTCATTGAATGGAAAAGTAATTTTTAATGAAGATTAATCAAAAGTGACAAATGAAATTAGATTGTATTATGAAGGTTCAAGAAATTTTTTTAGCCCACTTGTAAAAGGAAAATTTATGATGAGAAATATGTAGCCTAGTAAATTTTTATAATTTTAGCTTCATTCTTTACTTGTCAATATTATATTTTTATATTTTATTATAATTATTAATTTAAAATACAAATCAATGTTTGAAATTATTTAGTGAAAATTATCCAACCTTAAAAAAATTGTTATTAGATTACTTAGTCAAAATGGCTTCCAAACCAAGTTATGAATGTAATTGGAGTATTTTAAAATATATTCATACAAAAATATAAAATTATTCGAAATATTAAAGACTCAATGACCTTGTTTGTGATACTTCTGGTATAAAGATGAAAGGGTTAATTACAAAAAGAAAAACTCTAACTTTACTCAATTTCAACTAGTCTGAACTTTAAAAAGTGGGCTAAAATGCCCTAACTTTCAATATGTTACGAAAATAGATAGAAAAAAGTTTTCTATTAATTTGTTGACGTGACAAACTACATCAAAATTTTTGAATGCGATGTATCTGATATGTATCCCTATTTTTTTCAACTCAAAAAATTAAAAATATATCCCAGTTTACTGATGCTATCTTCTATAGAGTAACTAATAAAAATTATCCTGTCGCATCTCATTAACTCCCCATTTTTCCCTTCCCACAACCTAAATCATAGAAAAAATCTAGTCTTCCTATAGGTCTCTAACCAAGCACCAACATTTTCCTCTACACAACTTTGTAAATCAAAATCTAGAAACATAACTCTCAAAATATCAAACAGAGCCTCATTTTTCCCATCCAATTTACTATCCAACAACTAAGAAAAAGCTAGACACATACTAATCACCTAAACCTTAGAAAACTCATAAATCAAAAACCTTGAAAGCCTAGATGTTAACTCCTTCAAACTCTCACCAAAAATAGAAGTTTCCTCTATAAGAAAATTCCCTACTTATTCACATAAAGCCTAAAGCAAAAAGAATGAAAGAACCATTCAAAGAAGCCATATCTTTACAAAGGAACATTTTATTTTTGGGCTTTGAACCTCATTGTAACCAATTCTGATTTTTTTCGTAAAAGAACTCGAATTCGTTAATGGGATGGTACCTTAGCACTACAACAAAAGGGACTTTTACAGATGATTTGTTTTGTTGCTAAAATTTATAAAATCTGTTAGCGATGATTTGTTTTTGTCGCCAGATCCCCATAGCAGAAAACTATAAGCAACATTTTTCCCTAATCGTCACTAATAGTTTTTTCCTATGTAATTTTTTGTAGTCAATAAGTATAGGCGAAGTTTTGAAAAATCGTTGTTAGAACATATTTTATATATTCTTGTTTGATTTTGGCATTTTAAATTGAACATATAAGAGGTGGATTTTGTGTTTTATTAGAAGTCCAAATAGCTAATGGGATATGGTATCTGCGTGGATTTGTTTTATTAGAAGTCCAATTAGATAATGGGCTGCGTGGATTTCTATTTGATTTGAAAAAGGAGTCTAAGATACATATGTGATAAGGATGAAAACCTAGAGGTGGGTTTTGCGGCAACACATGAATGGGAATTTTTTGGTGGCTGCGTATACGAGGTTTAGAGCTGAATAACATGTCTTATTGAAAAAGCTAAGGTGAAGAGAGCTATTTAGTGGGCATTAATGACAAATTAGAAAGAGGAGCTCACATTGTTTTTGGGATCATGGCTATGAAGCATTAAATGCCCACTTATTTGATTAAGAATAGAAGTTTACGACAACACGTTATTGTAAGAAATCCTTTGGGTGTTTGGGTGTTGTTGGAGCAGAGTGTGTCACATGTAGAGAAAATAAGAGAGGCTGGTTGCGCACATGAATTTGAGGAGCTAAGTATTATGTCTCACGTTTGACACAGGGGAGTTGGAGTTTGCGTGGATTGTATGCATTAAAAAAAGTATGCAGACATCGTATTTTCTTTATATATGAAAAACGACAGGCTTATGTGAGTGGTCTTCATGGGTATCTTGATTGATTGACTGAGCGTTGATGGGCATATTATGTTGCTGATGTGTGGATCACGCTAGAGCTGCGTTTCTCTAGCTTGGACGACTATCGTTGGGCTGTTCTGTTGTGAAGTGGGTGCAGTTTTGGCAGCTGATTTTTCTATGATCTATTCCAATGGAGCTTAACCTTTCGGGAAGTAGTCTTCTTTGTCTCAAGTATTTTTGTTATTTGATTTTCAGTTGATTAAATACTTGAGCTATTTTTATTTATTATTGTTTTGAGTGAAAGTAGTTAGACAAATTCTCTGACGAGATTAGTACGAGGCGGTCGTACTATTGGGTTGATTGAGAAAATCCTCTATTGAGGTTAATACAAGGCGGTCTTATTATTGGGTGTGAAATTCTTTCACGGAAAATGAGATTGAGGGTGTTAAGGGTTGAGTGGTGTCGGCTTAGTAAAGCCTTGGGTAAATCTATTGTATTTTCGTAAAAGTTATTAAACTTGGTGAGGGCCCCGCAGACGTAGGCAAGGTGTGCCGAACTGCGTTACTAAATTTCTGGTGTTTTTTATTATTTCGATTTAGCTTGTTTTATATTTTATTGGTGCCAAAGAAATTTGCGGATAGTTTGCGAAATAATTAACCCCCTTCGATTTTCATAGGTCTCTCTTTATGTTTCTATAAATGCATAATATACAATCCAATTCATGTGCCCAAGTCAGAGTGCCAATGAAAAAGTTGCAATATCGGGCTTACGCATACAACAGAAAAAAAAAGGAAGAAAAATTACCCGAGTCTAGGTATTCTCCTCCAGTGATTGAAAACGAATGGTCCGTCTTTTCTGCTAACAAAAGAGGAAGAAAGTAAAAAGGAATTGTTAAGTCAGGGGAAAAACGAGAAATTATAAATAAAGACAAGTCATTAAAATTAAATCATGTTACATAAAAATTATAGAAAAACCACTTTACAAACTTATGTATAAATATTTAATATAAATTTTAAACATATCTTTCAATATAATGTACAAAAATACATATATACAACAACATCAATAACGTTTCAATAGAAATTTCGTTAAGATGTGAGATTTGAAAATGTCCACTAATATACAATTTTATTTGCAACTAATAGAGATATCGCTTTTTAGGCCCACAAAAAAGAAAGAAAAGAAAAAAATATTGAAAATGATTTGAAGATGAAAAAACCAAATACATAAACAAATAATTGCATAAATAAATAAAAGTAAAATTAAAAGTAAAAAATAAATATCAAAATAAAATAAAATAATTCAAGATTAAAATAAATATTAAAGTAAGTAAATAAATAAACAAACAAGAAAGAAAACAAATAAGCCAAAAAAAACACGCAATTGAAAGAGAAGGAAAAAAAACAAAAGGGCAAATAATATTAATAAAGGTATTCAAGGTAATTAATGTTAGACATTACTGGATCGAATTATTAAAGTCATACTTGAATCCATGATATTGTTGATTAAGATTGATTCCCTCTCTGCTTTTTTATTCCTTTAATGTGTTTCCCTAATGGTTCAGAAACTCTTTTATGTGATAGTTTTCTAATCCTACCAAAAAAAAAAGTCTTTTGATGTATTTGATTTTAAAGGAGAGAGGGAAAGGGTTTTTGACTCATTTGAGGCCAACTCCTTAATACCCAATAACCATTATCTTAGGCTCTTTTCAATGGACTCAAACCTATAGGTAACATGGGCCACTAAATAATCTAACAATCTCTCACTTGGCCCATGTTTCGACTTGGTAATTCAACAATAAAACTTTAAGTGCACACAATACATTGAATCGATCAAGTCGTCCTTAAGTGAATTAGGATTATTGGATCATGGCGGTCACAAGTTAGACAACATGATTCCTTCCATATATCATATAATCAACTCACCTCATAAAACTTTAAGTGGGTAATTCTGTAATTGTTATATCACATAAACAATTATTGTATACAACATAATGTGGATAACAAGTAAGCGAGCAAAAATATGATTGTAATTGAATTCACAAGTATCATAACAATTCGAACAAGATAATTATATGTATATATACATGTCAGAATGCTATGCGAGCAAGGACTTATCTATAATGCCCATCCGTTCAACATAGCCAATAAATGTATTGGGTGATAAGCCTTTAGTTAATGGATCCACTATCATTAGATCATTATCAATATGCTTAATTGACACTTTACGTTTTTGCACTTCTTCTTTCACAGACAAATACTTCAAATTCATTTGTTTCGAACCCTTTGAATACTTGTCATTCTTAGAGGAGAAAAAAGCTGCGAAATTATTACAATAAATTCTTAATGGTCTAGCAATACTGTCGACAATGCCAAGACCTAAGATAAAGTTCTGCAACCATAATCCATGAACTGTGGCCTCAAAGCATGCCACAAATTCAGCCTCCATAGTGGAAGTGTTGGACCCCGAACTTTAATTGGACGTCAGAACTGATAAATAAGGAAATTAGTGTTCTATTTGGGTAATATTGCTGATGCTGTTTGAGGTTAATGTATGAAATGAGTGTTTTAAGCGTGCATGTATCATGGGTAACATCCTTATAATTGAAAAAGTGAATTTGTATAGTTACTAATTATGTAACTTCTTTGAA
>JANZLH020000020.1:2546303-2579539 GCA_026770325.2 Erythroxylum fimbriatum | reverse complement strand
GTCTTATAGCTTAAATCCAATTTCTATTCTAATTGTCTCCCAAACTTTCAATGGCACTTGTCAATAATTCCTAAAGTAATTTATCAAAATTTCTATTGCTATGAGACAGTAAATTCTACTACCATTTAACAATTGTCTTGCTACTTGACATTTTTTCTAGTTCAAAAATTACCCTGAATTTTTAGAAATTTTTTTCCAAAATTCTCCAAAAATTCTAAATCAACAACTACACTCTCCAAACCAATTTTCAATACAAATAAATCACAATTCTCAATAACAATCACATTTATAAACAAGTATACCAGGAATGTTAATGAATGCATGTATAGTTATTTTCATGTGTAAAAATTTCATTATTCAAATGTATGTGTATGACACATTATGCATGAACATGAAAATGCCTTTCTAAATTCTCATTGATCCCTCATATTTACTATTCTAGCCTCCCTGCAGGTAATAGGATGTTACACAGGAGGTATGAAAGTTTTAGGATTTTCCCAAAACCATTCATTCATTCTTGTTAATTGCAAAGAATTCCATTTCTTCATTCTGCGATGGAATAAACAAATTTTTAAGGAAAAAAAGAAAAAAGAACTTATATATAAATTATAGATAGGGTAAGAACATTTAAGTATTGAGTGGAAGACAATAATCATGAAGTGAGAAACTATTAAGCGAAAAAAATAAAAATAAATCTAAAATTTTAAGAGTTAAAAATTCAAACACTTAAAATCTATAAAAGTATATATGCATTCCAATTTCCAGCCCTGTGTTTAATGCTTGAAAGTTCTTCAAAAGCTTTCCTCAACCATCTAAACTACGAATTTCAGCTTTCTTCCCTTTCCTTTCCTCCATTCGAGTACCCTTGTCCATCGATTCCCTCTTGTTTTCTAGCATTATTCTTCCTTTGATGACCTGCAAAACAAAACATCATTAGTTTCCAAATAGTTAAAATGGAGACTGATTTCCAATCTCTACCCTCTACCACTCTACCCGCTACTTCCCCAATTCTTCATTTTACTCTCTCATCCCCTGCTCAACTTTCTGTAACCCACTCTTCTTCTCCATCCCTCTCTACAACTATTCCTCCCTCAACCTCTGCCATTCCTCCTAAACCTTCTACTCCATCTGACAGTGTGTTTCAACATATTAAAGGGATTAGAAAGACCTAAAAACAGGTTGTGGGTGACATTTTTGACTTTTCCTTGATTTACGGTCCACCTGTTGAGATTGAAGGAAAGCTAATGGTGGCTCCAAGTCTAGACATTTTGCAAGAAGGTGCTAAGACATGGGAAGCTACACTTGTTGGTTTTTTTATACATAAAAGGCTTGCTTTTCTAGTGATACAAGCTTGGACCCAGAGAAACTGGAAAGGGAGAGGTCTAATGGAAGTTATGCTAATTGAGGAGGATAACTTAATCTTTACCTTCTCCTCAAAATCGGAAGCTTAAAAGGTAATTGAAAAAGGCCCTTAGCACGTCTCTCAACTTCCTTTATTTCTTCAAAATTGACAACCGGGCATGGAATTAGAAAAAATTAGATTGAAAAACATTCCTATATGGGTGAATATCCATAACATTCCTTTGGAATCTTGGACAACTAAGGGTTTAAGTATGCTAGCTAGTTACTTGGAAAAACCAATATGTATGGACAAAAACACTGCTATGAGAAAAAGGGTTGGATTTGCAAGATTATGTGGATATTTCAAAGGAAATGAAAGACACATCCCTATCCTCAGTTTGACAAATGAGCATTCTCTCAGAGAAAATAAAGTTATAGTTACATACCAATGTAAACCTTCTCTAAAAGCACAAGGAAAATAATGGAAACCTATGAGGAGAGTTTTCACTATAGGAGACTATTGGGAGGTGATGGGTATGGAAAAGCTTAATTCAGATGACAAAAAAGATTGGGTGGAAACAGAACAAGTATCAGATAACCATCAAATGGTTCAGGCTGAAAAGGAACCACCTTAAAATGGGGAGAGTGTTTAAGTAAAAAATAGTCCAGATTTAGTTCAGCCAGGGGAAATTCAACAAAAATCATTGAGTAACTTAAATAAGTCACTATGGAATAAAAGGGAGAATGAAATGAAAATTAACGAGAATAATCCATGCCATAAAGACCATGATATCTAACGGAATGAGCAAACCCAACGGATGGTAGAACTGCAGAGAGGAGTTACTCAAGAGGAACAATTTGAACATGTTATCTCTCAGAAGAGCAACAGGAGCAGTAGGAAAGGCTCCAAAGGAAAAGTAATCTCATATGACCCTAATAGTCTGGAATGTAAGAGGAATAAACAACCCTTCTAAGCTTAATGCGGTAAGGGATTTTGTTCAAAAGGAAAAGGCTTTATTATTTTGTTTATTAGAAACCAAAATTAGAGAAGCAAATTTGAATAAATTAAGTTGTTTGGGTAGCAAATGACAGTTTCTTACAAACCACCAATGTCATGCTTATAGAAGGATTATTATTGTTTATGATGGTGATCTCTTAGAAGCGAATGTTTTGGAAACCAGCTAGCAATTATCCACACAAAGCTTAACTTCAAAATGGAAAAATCTTGTGCTTGAGCTACTTTTGCCTACAGTTTTAACATAATGTTTCGAAGAATTGAGCTATGGACTTCTCTTAGAAGACTCAAGGCATTGGTTAGAGTTCCATGGTTAGTTAGTGGGGACTTTAACACCACTCTTTTCAGATCAGAGGCGGAAGAAAACTGTAACCTACTCAACTACACTTCTAATATGTTTGATTGTATGCAAGAGGTGGAATTAACATATTTAAAATCTGAAGGTTATAGGTTCACTTGGTCCAACAAACATAACTCTAATTAGCTATCCAGAAAAAGCTAGATAGGGCTATGGTTAATGTGGGCTAGTTAAATACTTTTTCAAAAAGCTCAACCAATTTTTTAGGCTCGGGAATTTCTAATCATACTCCTATAAAGGTTGATAACTTATTTAAAACGACCAGAATCCATCACCCTTTCAGGTTCAACAATTTTCTGGTTAATATAGAGGGCTTTCAAGAAGCAATTATGAAGGCTATTAAATAGTATATTTGTTCACAAAAGCTCAAGGCTATTAAACATGAATTGAAGATGTTAAATTTAAAGAGATGTCAGAACTCCACAAAGGAGATAGAAATAGCAAAAAAACAAGCTTTTGGAAATTCAAAAATCTTTGGCAGTTAACCCTACTGATTGTACACTAGTTATAGTTGAAAAGGAAGCCCTTAAGACCTATTTGCAAATAGTGGAAAATCAATGTTAATTATTGAACCAGAAAGCTAGAATTAATTAGATTAAGGATGGGGCAGATACATAAAATTCTTCTTCAATTCAGTGTCAGTTCAAAGAAATGTAAACAAAATCACATCTATAAAAACCGAAGCTGGTGAGATTGTATTTGAACAAGATGGAATTGTAAAGGAAGCCATGAATTTTTTATAAAAATCTCTTAGGCACAGAAGGTCTCTTTACAGGAATTGGAGTAGACCTTAGGCATTTTGTTACAGCCAAGATTCCTGAACATGAAGCTTCATTGCTAATTATACCTGGTACGGATCAGGAAATAGAGAAGGTGGTTTTTAATATGAATGGCTCTAAGGCTCCAGGTCCAAATGGATTGAATGGGTTTTTCTTTAAAAAACTTGGAATAATTTGGGCAGATTAGTTAAAGAGGTTGTGCAGGAGTTTTTTCAAAATGATGTCTTGCTTAAGAAGATTAACAAGACCTTTTTTTGTTTGGTCCTTAAGAGTTCCAATCCGTCCACTTAGAGTAATTTCAGACCTATCTTGTACCAATTTTCTCTATAAGATCATCACCAAGATTTTGGTAAATAGGCTGAAGGATGTTCTACACTTACTCATCAATGAGAATCAAGGGGCTTTTATGAGTAGCAGGAATATTAGGGACAATATCCTTTTATTGTAGGAGCTTTTGGAAGGTTACAATCGCAGCAGAAGTCCTCAAAACTATGCTATTAATGTGGATCTACAAAAAGCTTTTGATAGTGTTAACTGGAGATTCCTGCTACAGACTATAAAGGTTATGAAATTTCCCCATAGGTTTATCATGTGAATTCAAGAATGCATCACTACTGCCTCCTATGTAATATTGATTAATGGAAGCTCCATAGAGTTGTTTAAAGGCAAAAAAGTACTTAGGCAAGGGGACCTTCTTTCTTCTTACCTATTCCTAATTTGTATGGAGGTTCTCACCCTTATGCTGAAGCATAACACTTATAATTACTCCAACTTCAGGTACCATTCCAAATGTAAGAAGCTTTCACTAACTAGCTTATGTTTTGCAGATGATCTTATTCTTCTAAGCAGGGAAAATGTTCATTCAGTCTCCCTATTGATGAGTACTCGCAATGCTTTTAAGGAGCTGTCTGGACTGAGTATCAATCTTCATAAAAGTTATTTCTTACTTCCAAAAGTGCCGCTCACCTATCTAATTCCTTTTCACAAGTAACTGGCATGGAAACAAAGATCCGCCTCTTCAATATTTAGGCATTCCTATCTCATGCAGGAGACTAAGATATTGTGAATGTATCCCTTTGAAAGAAAAAATTTAGAAGAGATTGGGGTCTTGGACTAATAAAGCCCTGTCCTATGAAGGGAAACTTCATCTTCTAAAGTCGGTAATTATGTCAATGCAAACTCACAGATATTCCTACATATTCCTCTCCAAAGGGCTTATTAAAACTATTGAAAAGCTGATGAAGCAGTTTCTATGGGGAAAAGGAAATGGTGAGAAAGGAATTGCTAAAGTGAGTTGGAAGCATATCTGTCAACTGAAGGAGGCAGGTGGGTTAGGTTTGGAGTCAATCAGCAAGAAAAACAATTTATTTATGACCAAGAGAATTTAGAGAATCATAAGTGAAAATAAATCATTGTGGATCAAATGGATTCACATCTATATATTAAAAGGTGAGAGTCTTTGGGCTCTAAGAATCAAAGACAATTACTCTTGGTTCTTTAACCAAATTCTCTTCAGCAGCACATAACTTGTCAAATAGGAGTAGGAGAAAGAATTTCTCTATGGTATGATAACTACATAAGTCAAGGGACATTAATTCATAATCAATTGGCAAGATCTTTATTGGGAAGATTCCCTAAGAGAGCTAAGCTTCATAAAATAATTATAAACGATAACTGGATGCTCTCGTCAAAAGAAATTAATATAGAAGCCTTAGGAAGAATGATTTAAACTTATAGGATGGGACACCTGCATCAAAAATTACTATTAGGGGAGCTAAACAGCAAAGGGAAGGGGTAGTTACAAGAGTAGCATGGTGTTCTCTGATTTGGAACAAGGTTCTTAGACCTAATGTAAGTTTTCTCCTTTGGCTAGCTATGTTGAACAGGCTCAGCGTTATGGATAGACTGAAATTCCTATCTTCTTCTAAGATTTGTATTCTTTGCAACCTAGAGGGTGAGACTAGGGATCATCTCTTCTTTGAGTATGGTTTCTCTAAGGAGGTTTAAGCTATAATTTCTAGTCTATGTGGCCTTGGTACTAATTATTGCAGCCTCACTGATATCTTATTGGAGATATCTCAACGACATATCTCTAAATATGATAGGGATATTCTTATGGTCACTGTTGCTACATGTCTTCAAGCAGTTTGAAATAAGAGAAATAATAGGGGTTTAAAGAGAGATCTAACACTCTACTCTCTCTTATAGAACTCTCTATCGCTAACATTAAGGAACAACTGATTACAAATCAGTTGAATCTACACTGTAGCAGAGAGAATCAGGAGAATATAGTCCTCTATGTTTATTCATAAATCACAATATTCTATAAGGTGTTTCATGCAATCTGGAATATAGAAAAGAAGAAAGTTTCTCATGCATAGCTATATCTGGGCTTTAAGCAGATTCTCGTATTCACTTACTCATGAAAGAAGGAGACTATTGAAGATTAGAAGGAACCTAACTCACCTGTAGGTATCAGAATGTATTTGGTGTACCTCCTTCAGATCTACCACCTCTCTAGCCGAGTCTTGTATTAAGGTTCACTGTTGTCCCCTCCAGTCTCCTAATATTAATATATAGTTCGTTAATTTATGGAGATTCACATAATCTTTAAAGCTGAAGTCATTATCTAGTTGATTATGCATACCTGAGATGAGATCTCCCTTTGTGCGGAGAGACGAGCAGTAGAAGCCACCGCATTGCCTCCGCAGTGTCGCGCCTCCATAGCGTCATCTTCTTCCTCTCCAATTGAGTAATTGTCTAAAGCTTCGAGAAAGGAGAAAGTCGCTTTACCCTAATTACTAAATGACATCACACATTTACCATTTAGTTCTCTAAACGTCGCTGTTTGTTTCTATTGTGTGCTTAGCGTTCCTAATTGTTTTATCTTACGTGGGAGAGGCCCTCTTTAAAGATGTACACTTTTTTTTCTCCTTAATGAATTTTTTAAATTCTAAGAAAAAAACCCATCTAAACTACCCCGTTTAAGAATCCTCGAGCATCGAAAAACTGGACCTACCAAATAAGGAATTAATACGAAACATATTAACAATTAAGATGAAACCTACTGTAGAAGAAATGGTAAGAGTAAGGCCACCTCCCATGACCGTGTCCTTCTCTCCATAGGAGCATTAGAATTTAGAAATAAGGTGGTAATTGTGTGCTTATGAGCAAATTGATAATAATTATACATTAAGCATTTTAATTTTTTTAGCTGTTGTAGTTTCTTCTTTGTTTTTAATACCAATAATAAATTTAATTGCTCCAAAAGATGAATAATTAAGATGGATATTGACATTCTTAATTTCAGAACTAGTTAGTTAGACGATAGTTATCCAGTTCTAGGATTTATTATATTTTAATTAAACCTAGTTGGATATTCTTTTTTCAAGAAAATATTTATAAACACATTAATATTAACTGTAACGTTTATATTATAATATTATAACATTTAAATTTTTATAAAAATTTTATAATTTCAGTGTTTCTCTCCACCCATTTTAGGAGAAGTCCAAGCCCTGGATTGAAATAACGGGCCTGGCCCGTTATTTAAAGAAACTAAAAAGCCCATAATCCATTAGGCCCACAGGGAAACCACGTTTACAACACAATGCCTTGGCGCCTTCTAAAGGGATAAACTTGTTTTTCCTTCTTCTTTCACTGGCTCTGTCTCTCCCCACTCACCCGGAACTTCACACTCTCTTCAGTCTACAATGCTAGCTAACCCTAGCAGCCTCTACACCAGGCCTCAGTTTCCACTGAATTCTTCATTTCTTCTCCCCAGCTGTCGCTGTAAGCACTCTCACTCGCGGAATTTCAATCTCTCTCCCGCTTCAAGAAATTCCAGGTTCTGTTCGTTCCTCTCCCGAAAGCATACTAAGAGGTTTCGGTTTGGAGCTTTAGAAGAACAGGAAGTTTCAGAGACAGATTTTACCGATGGCCTGGAGTTCTTTCCCGACACTGTCTCCGTCAAAATCCCATTCGGAGATAGAGAGGTCCGATTGTGGCTTTGCTTTTGGAAATGCGGATGACATTTCCTTAATTCTTTAAGAATCAGTTGAAGCATTGTTTTTAGTTTTTATTGGTGTATTGTGCTTGGTATGCTCCTGTAATCGATTGTGTATTCCTTTGGTTTTATTTTTTATTTTTTATAGATTTTGGTTGAGACAGGCTACATGGGAAGACAAGCTAGCGGTGCTGTCACAGTTACTGATGGAGAAACAGTAAGTTCCAAGTTGCGCAAGTGCAGTTAATGCCCTTTTCAGTTGACATCTAATGTCAGTCAGTGTGGGATACTTGGGCAGCTTTAATAAACAGCAGCTTCTTCTGAACTGGCTTAGGAATTTGTAAAGTCTCTTTGTAGGCATTGGCTATGCTGTATATCTTCATAACAAATAAGGGCAAGACCACATATGATGCGCTTTGAAAATGCTTTCCAGTAGTGAGTCAAATTGTATTTTTGAGTTCTTCATGGTTGCTAGAACATTATCTGCAAAGTAGTGCTTACTTTGTGAGGCCTAGCTTCATGTCTGAATAATGGCCTTAGAAGTTCTTAATTCCAAAACATTTTGAATGCTTATTTGTTGCAACAACACCAAGAATCAGTTGCTATGATACGAGTTATTGCAACTTAATTGTCGTCATTACAACCGATATCCTAATGTGGAGTGTTAGAGGAACTCATGTAATTTTGAGGTAATTCTTTCAGTTGTGGAGGTCATGAGTTCATGTTACGGTTTTATGAATTTTACAGATTTAAAAACATTTAGTTTGCATCAAGGCTGAAACCAGTAAGGCAGGCCTAAATGATCTGGTTTATTTATTTTCATTTTACCTTTCAACTTTTTGTTTGTTACTTTTAAGCCTTTCTACCATCTGTGCCACTTTCTGTTTTTCTTTTCCATATAGTTGTATTTTCAATCCTACCAGTGATCCTGACTTTTGATTTCCACAGTAATATTTATTGATCCACTGGGACAATTGTTTCTCAGATTGTCTACACAACTGTTTGTTTGGATGATATCCCTAGTGAGCCTTCTGATTTTTTCCCTCTTTCTGTAAATTATCAAGAGAGGTTCTCGGCAGCTGGTAGAACCAGGTAAGGTGCAGCAACTTTTTCCTACTCCTGTAATCCACACCACACTAAAAGAAAGCTAATACTGTGCATGAATTTGCTTCTTCTTTAGTGGGGGCTTTTTCAAAAGAGAAGGGAGGGCGAAGGATCATGAGGTACCAGCAGCCAAGCTTTTAAGCGTACTTAGTATTGTTTGAGACGATAGGCTGAATCAATTATGTTAATTGCTGACTTTACTTTAAGGCTTTACATTCAGTTCATGCTACTTAATGTATCCATTTTTTCTAACAAGTTTTTTGAGGTTAATGAAAAGTTGTGTTGAAAATCTTTGTGCAATTGAAAGCATATTTTATGTCTAGAATTGAAATTAATGGCTGGAGACCTGCAGCTTAATGTTCATTAATCTGCTTATTGCAAAGCAGACAAACGTGCTGTCATTAACCAGTTCAGAAGATGATAGCATGTGTTTTGGTTTTTTATGTTTCCTGTAATGATATCTAACTGACCTACTTTATTCTGGAAATTGAGACTACATTACCCAAATTAATTATGTTTAATGAATCTTCTATAGTGCACCCATTAGTGAAAATTGATGTTCTATCACAATGGTGTTTTGGCCATTTTTAACTTGTGAAAAGGATATTCTGTTCTATGAGTATTGAGGTTTGTTTCTCTGTATTCAATGTAATGAAATTCTTCTGATCTGATTACATAGAAGTTAAACTTGTCCCTTTCCCACCCATCTTGAATAAATATGTCATTTGATCTCTTTACTTGACCTGATTGAGTTATGATAGCAAAAAGTAGTTGATATCTTGTTTTTATCTAGCTTTTAATATTTGTCCCAAATATGTGGTAGTATTCCTCCCACAAGTTCACTTGCTTTTATTTGAAACTTAGCCATTTGTTCCCACTTGTGTTTTATATAATTGTGTATCTATTTGTTTGCCTTTGTCTAGGTTCTCATTTGTAGATTGATTGATAGGCCTCTACGACCAACTATGCTTAAAGGCTTCTACCATGAAACTCAGGTTCTATCTTGGGTAAGTTATCAGATTTTCTTGAAAGAACCAGATACGTTCATGTCACTTGTTATTACTATGGATTATCTTAGTTCATTTAGACCCATGGCCGTATATGGAAGCCACTTTTCTATGAGCTACTTTCATCTTAATTCATTAATCACTAATTTTGGATGAATCACCTTTTCAAGAGGAGATATAAATATCACCTTTGCAATTTAAAGAAGTTTTGCAGAAGAAAAATGTGGCATATTTTAACTTCCGTTTTCACAGAAAGGGCTGCTATTGGGTTTAAAACCTCATACTAGCTTAAACATTTGACAACTCTAGTAGAGGATGCCTTCTAAGCAATAAAGTTTGATTTGACTGAAATTAGATAGTCTTTGGTGGCAGAAATTTCAGGAGAGCTGCTATATATGGATAGGGTATGGTACTTTGACTAGTTAAGTGCAAGGTATAAGTTTGGAAAGGTAATGTATGGTGAGTGTTGTAGGAAGAATCATAGTAGTCAATAGCGGGCGATCGCGGCGCTATCGCGGAGGAGCGGAGCGGAGCGGCGCCTATCCGCTACAGAGACCCTTGTAGCGGAGCGGTTTGGCGTCGCGGTAAAAGCGGCGCTAAAGCGGCCGCGATTTGCGGCAGATCGCGGGAAATAGCGGCCGCTATTTCATTCTGCCCAAAAAAGAAGACTCTGTCGACAGCAAAGGCACCGGAAGGGGGAGTACTTCCGGGGGTTGTAGGAGTCCCTGAGCCAGGTGAGGGGGAGGATGCCGGAGACGGAGGAGAGGGAGGAGAGGGAGGACCTGGGCTAGGTGCTGAAGATGGTGTACCTGACGGAGATGCAGGTGTTGGAGCCGGAGGAGACGACGGAGAAGGAGTTGGTGCAGCTGGGGCCGAAGAAGGAGTCGGTGCAGCTGGGGCTGGAGAAGGAGTCGGAGTCGGCGTCGGAGCTGCCTTTGGAGACGGAGTTGGAGTAGGAGTCGGCGTCGGAGCTGCCTTTGGAGACGGAGTTGGAGTTGGAGTTGGAGTAGGAGTCGGCGTCGGTGTCGGAGCTGCCTTTGGAGACGGAGTTGGAGTTGTTGGAGTTAAACATCGTAGAACTCATGTTTGTTTGAGAGGTAAAGATCAAAACTTTTTATGTCCTAAGAACCAGAAACAGAGACAGAGAGATGAACTTGAGAGAGTGTTCACGGAGAAGAACAGATGCCTCTAGCGACAGTGTGTGTAGACTTGCAAGGAAAATAATATATGAACTTGAGATATTAATATATATGAACTTGAGAGAGTGTTTACAAGGAAAATAATATATGAACTTGAGAGAGTGTTCACGGAAAATAATATATGGCTCTTCTCCGTGAACACTCTCTCAAGGAAAACAATAGATGACACGGCGCTATCGCGACACTGAATATTTACAAGGAAAATAATATATGAACTTGAGAGAGTGTTCACGGAGAAGAGCCAGTGTGTGTAGAAATAGCGGCCGCTCCGCTATCCGCTATTCCGCTATAGCGTTTTTGGGGTCGGCCGCTCCGCGCCGCTATCCGCTATTAACTACTATGGGAAGAATAGAATATTGTATCAGAGTAGTGGCTAAGACCCACCAAATATATAAATTTTGGTGGCTATAATCACTATTAAAAGAAATTATCACACCTTCGAATTCGAAAGTCAAGGTTGTAAAAAAAAATTCAAGATCTATTTGTTGAAAGGCTAAGCGCGCGCGAGCGACCACACACACACGTACACACACACACACACACACATGCATACGCACACACACATCCTTTTTTTTTTCTTTTATAAACTCTAAACTTTTTTGCATCAATTCTCATTGACTTGTGTGAAGCCAATCCTTGACGTAGAATTGGAAAATATTAATCATATAGGTATGGATTCAACTTTTGTAATTCAAATTCTAAAATCCAAGTGTTATTAGAAATTGATCTTCCTTTTCATTTGACAAGAAACTATTGATATCCATTAGCTCTTGTGGCTACTATTTGTTGATCAAGAACATCCTCTATCTCCTCTTTAAGATAAAAAATGGCTGGAGTTCTCACAATTGCAATAGGAGATTGTGTACCATCATGTCCATAATAAATAGTTAAGTCTGCAACATTAAAGATATGACTAATTGCCATGTCTCTTGGTAATCCGAAAACATAAATTTGCACTTTTCTTCTTGAGGATCTTAGAAGGTCTAACACTTTGTGAATGAAATTTCTTATATTTTCCTTTTGAAAATGCTTTGGACGAATTCTTATCATCACCATATCTCCTTCATTGAATTATACCAGTCGATCATCTTAATCAACATGTTCTTTATAAGTGAAGTTGTTGATTGCTATCTTTCTTTATACCTCATCAAAGATATTTCTTATGTATTGTGTAAAACTTGTAGCTTCATCACTAACTTGTGTTGTTTGTGATAAAGGAACTAAATCAATAGACTTCCTTGGTTGAATACTTTAAACTATTTGAAAATGACTCATACTAATTGACCTATTTATAAAACTATTGTATGCAAAGTCTGCCATAGAATTAGGTCATAATTATTAGCATTGTTACCAAGCTTTTATTCACCACCTTTGTTTATCCATCGGTTTGGAGACGGAAAGAACTTGAAAACTGAAGCTTAGTGTTCAATATTATCCATAGAATTCTCCAAAAATAACTCACAAACTTTATATCACGATCAAATACAATGGTTAAAGGCAATTCATGGTGACATACAACCTCTTTGAAGAAGAGCTTAGCAATGTGGACATCATAAGTCTTGACCATTGTATTTCCAGATGTTTCATAACAAAATCACATGGCTTCTCTACCACATAGGCATTAAGAACATGTGTATCGTTGCTTCTTGTATCAAATGCATTAACTTGCCATTGTTGGTTAATGTTGTGTTAATTTCGTATCTTCTTTCAAATCTACTTCTCCTTCATCACCCACTATATAGCATAACCTTTAACATCCCAATTTGTTGTTTTCATTGACATCATCAAGTTTTGAGTCAATAAGCTTTGTCCCTTTAGTTTAGTCATATTTCCACGTTTTTCATAGGTTGTTAGGAGGTTAGCCTTCATTTTCACATTTTAGTCTCTACTTTCCCATTTTGTTTCCTAGTATTAGGGAGTTAGTTTTTTCTTCTTGTATTAGTTTTTTCTTCTTGTATTTAAGGGGTTTTAGCTAATAAAGAAGGTAGTTGAGAATTTCATAACAAGTCCTCTTGGGTACTTTTAAACTCAAGAAAGTTCTCAATTTTTTCAGCGCCTAAACTAACACCATAAGACGTCATAGGATACCATCCTGTCACCCCCTAGAATCTGTTAACCCCAATCCCTCTAGACATACTAGCCGACCTATAACTCATTCCATAACTCATGACTATAATAACTTGGTATCAGAGCAAGGAGTTATGGTAGACACTATCCAGTAACAACTCAACCAATTGCTATAATTGTTCCAAGAAGAGCGGGTTTCCAACATTGCCCATTAGGGAGCATTGTTCGCTCGTTTAGATGAATTCTCCCATGACCTAGCAGCCGCTTAGTGATCACCAACTCTAATGGAAGACAACAATAGTAGCTAGTCTCATAAGGGAAAGGTAATAATGGGGGTGTCTGGCTCATAATCCTTAGGAGGAGGGAGCATTGTTCCCAAATTAACCAAGCTATATTTTTCCCACTTCAATGGTCAAGATGGCCCTCAAGGCTGGCTGAGTCGTTGTGAGCACTTTTTCCATCACCAACAAACCCTAGGTGAGGAGAAGGTTAGTCTTGCCTCCTTCCATTTGCAAGGCAATGCCCATATTTGGGCTTTCAGTTGGAAAATGACATGCCTCAGTGTACTTGAGAGGAGTTTTCCCAGCAATGTTATCTGTGATTTGGGCCACCCATCCACAAGTTGGGAGAACTAGCTTAGTTGCAGCAACGAGATTCAGTGGCGGATTATCAAGAGAAGTTTGAGTAGCTCGTTTCCAGGGTCATAACCTTGACTCAAGCCCAAAAAATTGACCTCTACATCAACGACCTTGCTGATTATATTGATGTTGAGGTGGAGTTGCACGATCCACTTGACCTCACAACAACGAGTATGTCAAGGCTATAAGAGTGCAAGGGCCAAGCTAGCAAGGGATTTCCAAATGAGGTACGACGAATTAAACCTATTGATTTATTACGTAACTCTCGTTTCCAGGTCATGAGACAACTAGCCAAGGCTGAGATGGAGGAGAGACGTCTTAAAGGCTTCTGCTTTAATTGTGACGAGTTGTACACTAGAGGCCATCGATGCAAAAAGATCTTTTAGATTGAGATGGTCGAAAATGAAGAAGTTGAAGTAGTTATGGAAGAAGCCTCGAATCATGACCTGCCAGAGATATCACTAAATGCTATCATTGGCACTAATTCCCCACAAACTATGCGGTTGAAGGGCACCATCCCTAGGCATCCCATTTGGGTCTTAATCGATTTAGGCAGTACTAATAACTTTATTGATGTTGCAATTGTCTCCTCCACCAACTTGCTAGTACAGAATCGTGAGGGTCTGCGATTAATGATGGCAAACTGTGAAAGGATTAGAAATTCAGCAGAAAGCTGAGGAGTCCCACTTAATTTGGTTTTTTTTATCCCTAAGTGGGGTTGACATGGTGATGGGTGTTAATTGACTAAAAACTTTTTTTTTTTTTGGGTAAATTGACTAAAAACTTTGGGACCTATTTCTTGGGATGTTATGGCATGCATATGCCTTTTACTAACCATGGAAGACAGGTAGAATTACAAGGCATCGGGAATCATAAGGCACCATAATTACACTTTAGCCACCAAAGATAATCATGACCAGGCTGCATAGAAACTCCTTGAAGAATTTGCTTCAATCTTATAGGAACCTATAGGCCTTCCACGTACAAGAAGATGTGACCATAGGATAACCTTGGAGCTAGGGGCGAAGCCTGATGGTAGTTCTACCCTATCAATATTTCTATGCCGAGAAAGCAGTAGTAGAGTAGCAATGTTTAGCATGTTGCAACAGGGAATAATTCAACCTAGCCGGTCACCGTTCTCTTCACCAGTACTACATGCTACTAAATATGATGAAACTTGGGGCTTCTGTGTTGATTACAAGGAATTGAATGCCAATACTATCAAAGATAAATTCCTCATTCTTGTAATTAATGAGTTTCTAGAAGAGTTATTTAGCCAAATATTTTTCCAAATTGGACCTGTGTGTTGGGTACCACCAAATGCAAATGCTAAAGCAGATGTGGAGAAGACGACCTTTCGCACTCACCACAACCACTTTGAGTTCCTCGTCATGCCCTTTGGGCTCACCAATGCCCCGTCCACTTTTCAAGCATTGATGAACGAGGTTTTTAAACCTCATTTAAGAAGATTTGTATTGGTTTTTTTTGACAGCATTCTTGTCTATAGCCGTACTTGGGTGGAACACCTGCAGTGCCTTCGCATCTTCTTCAATCTGTTGGCAGAACATAGTCTCATCCTTCAAATCAATATGCTCTTTTGGCTAGACCAAAATTGCTTACTTGGGGCACATCATCTTTACCCAAGGTATTATTGCCGATCTAGAGAAGATTGCAACTTTGGCTGATTGGCCTAAGCCTGCAACTATTCAGGACTTTGGCTTCTTAGGCCTTACCAGTTACTATTACAAGTTCATCCACAATTATGGATCAATTTTGACCCCACTTATGGCCACGCTCTAAAGGCATTGCTTTAAGGGGATGCCCCAATCACAACAAGCCGTCATTGACCTCAAGACTACCATGACCACAACATCGGTGTTATCCCTTCTCAAATTCTCTAATACATTCTCTAAAACATTTCCTTGTAATAATTGATTAATGAGCTCCAGCAGGGTACAACAAAAGGGGAATGAGTTTCAAACAAGGTCTTCTCTTTTACAAAAATCGAGGCCACTTAGCAGGGAATTCTTCCCTAATCCAGATAGTTTTATCTGCTTTCCATAATCAGGGGCATGGGGTTTATGAGAAACTTCTCTCACATTGCAAAGGACTTCCGTTAGAAGGGTATGAAACAAGACGTCTGCAACTTTAAGTCTAGTGCAACTTGTCAAAGGCACAAGGTGGAGACATTACAATTGACCATCCTACTTCAACCCTTACCTATTCCGTAACGAGTATGGGTTGATATATCTTTAGATTTTATGGGAGGCTTACCCACTTCGCATGCAAAGAATGTTATATTGGTGGTTGTTGATCGTTTCTCCAAATGTTGTCATCTGTGCCCATTCTCCTATCCATATATGACTGTAAGTGTTGCTCGCTTCTTCTCATCTTGAAGTTGCATGGTCCACCAAAAACTGTGGTTAGTGATAGGGACGTCACCTGCACAAGCCTTTTTTGAAACGAACTCTTTCAGCTTAGTGACACTAAATTATGCTTTAGTTGCTTAACGTCCCCAATTGGATGACCAAATCAAGGTGGTCAATTGGATTGTGGAGATGTACTTGAGTTGCTTCACTAATGACCATCCCATGAAGTGGATGGATTGGTTAGCTTGTGCTAAATACTCTTACAACACCAGTTTCCACTTTTCTTTGGGAGCTACACCTTTCGAAATGGTCTATGGGTGCCCACCGCCTGGGTTGCTCTCTTATTGTCCAGGCATCTTCAAGATCGATGCTGTAGACTGAGCCCTTTAATCTCGTGATGAAATCTTCAATCTTTAAGGTAGAACTTATCTCTTGCCTCGCAAAAGATGAAATCCACCTATGACTCTAGGCACCGCTAGGTGGAATAAAATGTGGGAGACAAGGTTCTCCTTCACCTACAGCCATATCACCAACTCTTATTGGCAACTTGTCAACATTCCAAATTGTTACCCTAGTTCTATGGGCCAGTTCCAATTGTGCAGCGGGTAGGATCCGCGGCCTACAAATTGGATCTTCCTTAAACTACCAGAATTAACCATGTGTTTCATGTGGCTTGTCTCAAACCTTTCATTGAAGGTAAACAAATGGAAGAAGCTGCATTACCCATTCATTTCCCAAAGCCTGAATTGCCTCAACCATTGGCATTTCTTGGTTATCGTCTCAACCATAACTGCCAGGAGGTTCTCATCCATTGGCAAGGCACTTCCCCAGTTGACTCATCTTCAAACCTATTGATTATATGCGCCAACAATTCCCTCCCTTTTCGCTTAAGGGGAAGTGAGTTTTGGAGGGTGGGAGAAATGTTAGCAATCCTAAAGTCTACAACAGATTCACACAAGGCAAATCAAGCTAAAATAAGTTTAGTCTTATTTCCCATATGTTTCGTAGGTTGTTAGGAGGTTAGCTCCATTTTTCACATTTTAGTCTCCACTTTCCCATTCTCTCCTAGTATTAGGGAGTTAGTTTTCCATTCTTGTATTTAATGGGTTTTAGCTAATAAAGAAGGTAGTCAAAACTTTCTTAACAAGTCCTCTTAAATATTTCTAAACTCAAGAAAGTTTTCAGTTTCTTTAGAACCCAACTAACACCATAGGGCGTCATAAGAAACCATCCTGTCATCCCCTAGAACCTGTTAACCTAACTCCCTCTAAACACTTTAGCCAACCCATAACTTGTTCCGTAACCCAGGACTATGACAATATGTTTCAGCTTGTTGCTTGCATGTTTCAACTTCTTGTTAAGTTGCTTCAGCTCTAGGAACTATCAAGGAATCCACTCCCTCCTTTTCTTCATCTTTAATGCTATATCATCTCCCATTCTCAAACTCTTCATGTCACACGTACATGATCACCTTTTGCATATAGGTTTGAAGATTCTAATTAATTAGTTTCTCCATCTAGAACAAGCACTTTCTTTGAGGCAATGTTTGTTAAATTTGAAGAATCAAAACTAGAGTATGATTTTCCAACAAATATTTACTCTTGCACTATGTGCTATTGATTAATATCAATCCCTTCATCTTACTTATTGGCACCTGTGCTGTGTTTAACATCAAGTATATGATATCGGTTTGCAAAATTATTTTTGTTGGAGTTTGACGTTTAGAAAATGAATTTCAAGGTTGTCTAGCCTCTCCAAAAATTGTCGAATATGCATTCTTGTGGGAGTTGTTACATGTAAATTGGTTTTTGGAGCATCTTGTGATTGGGGACAATCGATGCCCAATTTTTTTGCGTTATTTAGAATTACTTCATCTCGCTCTAGGTCGCTGATTATTCTTTTGCGTGCCCTTACACTAAATGTTGCTATTGTAAACCAAAACTTTGATGCCAAATTTTCGTAGGATAAGTAGAAGATATATCAGACTAGTGGCTAAGACCTATAAAATTTATAAATTCTGGGGCTGGAATTTGAGCTTTGGGTGCTAAACTTTCAATTTAGGATAGCTAGAATATTAGGGTTTAATTTCACGAGAATTTTAGGTTTGATATGGTTAGAATTTAGGATTTTGATTTCTAGAAATTCAGGTTAAAAGTTTTGAACTTTAGTGAGGTAAACAAGTAATGGAGGATGGGAAATTAAGAATCACTCTTAGAAGAAAGTATCACACTTTCTAACTGAAAACTCAAGTTTGTAGAAAAAATTTTAGGATCTATTTATTGAAGGATTGTGTATGTTCATATATGTATATAGAAAAGTTCTTAGAACTCTTATTATGAAGGATTGAGTATGTTCATATATGTATATAGAAAAGTTCTTAGAACTCTTCTTTTAATAGTGAGGTTCCCATCAAGAAACTACAAAGAATTTTTGGTAGAGATACTGCATTCATTCACTTCATACAACAGGGGTTATTCCCCTTTTTTAATGTACACGGTTTACCAAAGCAGAAATATCTGCTTTGGTAACTGCGTCTAATAAAAGTAGAAATAAGTGCTTTGGTAATTGTCTCTAATAACTGCCACCCGTATTTACAGTTACTGAAATAATAACTACCTCTAATAACTGTCTATAGCCCCTATCCATTAAGGGAAAATATTCTGAATTAATATTTATTTATTTTAACACTCCCCCTCAAGCTGGGAGGTAGATATTATCAACCCCCAGCTTGCTAATAATGTTTTCAAATTGACGTCCACTCTGCCCTTTGGTAAAAATGTCTGCAATTTGCTATTGACTGGATACAAAGGATGTGCAAATCAGGCCACTCTCTAGCTTCTCCTTGATAAAATGTGTATCAACTTCAGTATGCTTTGTCCTCTCTTGCTGGGCTGGGTTGTGAGCTATACTTATAGCTGATTTATTATCACAATATAGCTTCATAGGATTCTTCTATTTGACCTTCAGACCTTCAAGTAGAATTTTCAACCACAGTAACTCACATATTCCTTGTGCCATTGCCCTGAACTCAGCTTCTGCACTTGATCTGGCTACAACTCCTGTTTTTTACTTCTCCATGTTTTCAGATTTCCTCCCAAAAAGGTGCAGTTTCTAGACGTTGATCTTCTATCCACTATTGAACCTGCATAATCTACATCTGTATAAGCTTCCAAACATATGCTATTTCCTCGGTTGAATAGCACTCCTCTTCCTGATGTTCCCTTTAAATATCTGAGAACACGATGGACTGCCTGAAGGTGGCACTCCTTGGGTTTGTGCATGAACTGACTAATTAAACTTACAACAAAGGCTATGTCTGGCATTGTGTGAGACATTAGTTAGCCTAGTAGTTGCCAGTATATCCTAGTGTCCATTGGCACCTCATCTTCTGCCTCTCCCAGCTTAGTATTTGGGTCCAAGGGTGTCCCAACAGGTTCAAACTTGTCTCTGTCAGTAAATCGATAATATACTTTTGCTGACGGATAAAAATACCTCTTCTTGAGTGAGCTATTTCTATCCCCAAGAAGTACTTTAGTTTTCCAAGCTCTTTATTCTCAAATTTAGGTGCCAAATGCCTCTTTAGCCTCTGTTTCTCATTTTCATCATTGCCAGTCACAATTATATCAGCAACATAGACTATTAGTGCTTTAACTCCCCTTGAAGCTGAATGTTTAACAAAGAGAGTATGATCAGCTTCACTTTGCGCATAACCCAAGGTGAGCATAGCCTTGGTAAACCTTCCAAACCAGGCTCGAGGTGACTGCTTGAGCCCATAGAGTGCTTTCTTCAGCTTACACACAATTCTAATTGGAAGTTCAGTCCCATAACCTGGTGGCACATTCATATAAACCCTTCCTCCAAGTCACCACGTAAGAAGGCATTCTTGACATCAAACTACTCTAAATTCCAGTCCAAGTTTGCTGCCAAGGACAACGACACCCATATAGTATTCATCTTAACAACTAGAGCAAAGGTCTCTAAATAATCAATTCCATATGACTGTGTGTAACCTTTGGCTACTAGTCTTGCCTTGTACCTCTCAATTGACCCATCTACCCTGTATTTGATGGTATAAATCCATCTACAACCCACATTCATAGCTTGTCTCCATTTCTCATTAGTTAAGGCCTCTGTCCATGTGTTGGGTATTTTGGCACCATGTAGATTGACAAGGAAGGTCTTGTGTGATGTGGAAACTTTTTTAAGTGAGACGGATTGCGCTAGGGGATAAAGTGATTTCTTGGGACACTCTCTTGTACCTTTGTGCAAGGCAATGGGTTTGTCAACAGTATCGCATAAAACAGGCTGCTCAAAAATTTCATGTATTTCATCATTAGGATCTGTTACCTCTAGATTGGGATCCTTGATGGAATCCTGAACATGCTGAGGTGCAGAATTGCCTTTTCCTCTCCTTCAATACACTTTGCCAAACTTCTTGAGTGCACATGCTGGGTGAGGATTATGAGTGTTTGATGCACTTGTTGAGAGGTCAGGTAAGTCTGGAGTGAATTGGTCTGGTTAGTATCAGCTGGAGAAATGGACCGAGAAATGGAAAAAAATTCTGAAGAAATGGTAGCTTCCTCATCTTCTGAATTTAATGGTATTGATCTCTCCCCCTGAAGATGTGAACGAGAATAATAATAAGGCTCAGTTTCATTAAAGGTGACATCAACCGAGATAAGACTTTCTTAGTGGGAGGATGGTAACATTTGTACCCTTTTTGGGTGGATGAGTATCCCGCGTAGGGCCCTAGGATCTAGCTTGCCTCTACCGGGAGACTGAGCATGAACAAAGGTTGTGCACCCTAATATTCTAGGCTTTAGGCCGATCTTAACTTGATTATTTGGGTAGAAGGAAGAGAGGGTATAATCAGGACTTTGGTTTCCAAGGTTGTATGATGACAGTCGATTGATCAAGAAGGCAGAAGTTAGGACTGCCTCTCCCCATAGCCACTGTGGGACTCTTATAAAAAAGAAAAGCTCTTGTACAAGCAAGAAGGTGACCATTTTTACGCTCTGCAATGCCATTTTGTTGTGGAGTATAGACACAAGAAGACTTATGGATAATGCCCATAATGCCCTCCTTTTGAAAGAAAGAAGATAAGGTCTGATTAAAGTAATCTTTAGCATAGACAGATTTGACCCATTTAATTTTGGTTCCAAATTGGGTCTGAATCATGGTATAAAATCGAGGAAGGACTATGCTCACATTTGACTTGTGTTTGAGAAGAAAGATCCAAGTCATACGTGTGCAATCATCAATAAATGAAACAAACCATTTTGCACCAGAAACATTAGAAATGGGTGCTGGACCCCATATATCACTATGAACAAGGTCAAAGGGTAGAGAACTTTTACTAATAGAAGTTGGAAAGGGCAAAATGCTTGTGTTTAGCAAGCTTACACACTTCACATTGAAACTCTTCTACCCTATTGCTAGAAAACAAGGAAATATATTTTTTATAACGAAGGAGGAGGGATGCCCTAAGCGGCGCTGGTTAAATTTGTGACATGCGTTTCGGATAGTAGGCTGGACGGAGAAATGATGTCTGATTTTTCTTGTTTGGCCGATGTCTCAAGGTAGTAGAGGCCATCCTTTGCCCTAGCATGTCCAATCCTCCTCCTCGAATCCCTTTCCTGAAATAAACAGAAATCTTGATGAAAGAATACATGGCAATTTGTATCAGAAATTAGTTTTTTGATAGAAATAAGGTTGGTAGACAGTTTAGGGATATGAAAGACATTTTTAAGAATCACACTAGGGTTTAGTTAATGTCACCAACACCAGCAATAATAATTGAGGATCCATCTGTAGTAGATATTTTTGTGTTACCAGAGTAGGGTTTATAGGTTGTGAAAAGGGTTGGTATTGGTCATGTGGTCTGTAGCTCCTGAATCAATTATCCAGGAACCTTGGGCAGGGGAGTGGGCTAAGGCACTTACACTGACCAGAGCAAGAGACTCACCATAAAATGCAAGAGAGGTACTACCTGAAGGAGTAGATAAGTCCCCTGGTTTGTCTAGTGCAACAGTCAGTCTGTTAATTTCTTCCTGGTTCAACTTCCCAGTGTCTAGAGCTGGTTGCTCCTGCTTTGCTGCAGCAGCTGCATGCGCATGCGCCTGTCCACCTTTTCTGCGGTGTCCCCATCTCTGATTCCACTCATTATTTATTTGAGATTCTCCTTTCTATCCCCAATCTCAGCTTGGAGGCTTGCCATTTAGCTTCCAACATTTATCCCTTGTGTGCCTATGTTTTTTGCATAATGTGCACCACAATTCATCAAGTTTCTGCTGTCTAGATCTTCCTCCTTCAATTCTGCCCTGTTTGGAAGCCACCATTGCGCCACTTTCTAGTGTTTGATTATCTAACATAACCATCCTCCTACTTTCTTCTCCTCGAATAACTGCTACCACCTCATTTAAAGATGGAACCTCCTGCCGCCCTAATATTTGGACCCTGACCTGATCATATTCAGGGTTCAATCCCACAAGAAAATCATATACTCTATTTTGTTCCACAAAATTGTTCAGTAGAGCAGCATCCTCAGAGCATCTTGTTTGCAACACCTGATAATGATCCAGATCCTCCCATAACGTTTTCAACTGGTTGGCATATTCTGTTACTGACTTACTCCCCTGTTTTGTTGCCATTGTTCTCACTTTCACCTCATATATTTGGGCTGCATCTTTGGCCTTTGAATATGTGTGATGAAGTGTGTCCCAAATGTCTTTGGCAGTTGACAAGAACATGCACGTATCACAAATTTCAGGAATCATGGAATTCCACATCCATACTATGATTAAGGCATCCTCCTCATCCCAAGCCTCAAACCATGGGTCCCCTTCCTTGGGACCAGCTCAATTCAGATGGCTCAACCTCCTCTTTCGTTTCAAGGTGGTTCGAATAAACTGAGACCATTTCAGATAGTTTTTGCCATCCAGTTTGAAGGCTAGTTGGATGGTAGGCAAATCTCCCAGAGAAGGCTGCACTAGGGAGTTTGTCATTCCCTGCTGCACTCGACTTGTTTCCTCAATTTCTAACATCTTCTGGGATTAAGGACAATTGATCTGATAATATGGAGAGGAGGAGAATAAATCATAGCAGCAATGAAGGCTGATACAAAGAGAATTCCTGGAATTGTAGGGAGATTTTCCAGCAATCAAGGCTGGATGAAAAATGGCAGTTATTGATCTGAAAATGGTCAGAACAGAAGAGGATGAGACTTGCAGTCGAATTGATCTCCTTGTGGCTCTGATACCATGTCAGTAAACTACAAAGAATTTTTGGTAGAGAGATTGCATTCATTCACCCAATACAACAGGGGTTATTCCCCTTTTTAAATGTTTCTGCTTTGGTAACTGCCTCTAATAAAAGCATAAATAACTACTTTCGTAATTGTCTCTAATAATTACCATTATTAAATCTCATTTACTGTTGGAGGTCAAAACGCAGCTACTTTTCTCAAGAGTTTTACAAGAGCTTCTAAAGAAGTCACACTACTCGCACTTGAAAGCTTTCACAAACTCAATCTATTGAAAGCTTTCACAAACACTCAATCTAATCACTCTTACAAAGGGTATCATAATAGCTAAATCTCAACACAATTCTCAGTTAACAAGAACTCGAATTAATCTTTTCATCTATTACTTCCACTTCTCTTCCTATTGTTCTTTTATTCAGAAGGTCCTATTTTTGCTTGTAGAGGTTCAACCAACCATTAGGGTTGATAGTTCTTTCAACATAGGAAAAATTTGCTGTTAGCATGAGGTGGTTGATTGTTTGGCCTCCAAGCTTGTCAAATGACTAGGTCGGTTGGTCGGTCTGGCTTCTCAGAGCTGCCATCTTTTTCTCCATTTTCTTCTCTCAATTAACTAATCTAATTTCATTTCAACTTAATCTTTTCCGAATCATCTATAACATTAAAACTTGTTCTGCACTTGAATTCTCAATCATTCAAACAATTTTATCTTGGCTTTACATTTTCACCAATCTTTTTCTCAATTTTTATTTTATCTGCATGCTAGCATATGGATTAATAGTAAATATTTTACAATTATCAAATTTTGGATTAAAACTTCTTTTTCCAACACTTCAATAGGAAATGAAGGCATTGTCTCTTGTATACAAGTCAGTTTTGTATTTAAATGGGACATTGACTTTTTGTATGTAATAAAATCAGGGCAAATGCAAGATAGCCAAATGCAGTGTGCTAACCGCTAAGAATGTTTTCATTGTGAATGTTAGGTTTTCTTTCATTTATTGTAGTATTTGGGTGTATGACTGTATCTTTTCTTATTTTCAGCTATTGTCTAAGTGTATTGCCGAAATCATTTGATGATCATGTGATTTGGTTGTGTGAAGACTGTGAATCAAAGCACATACAAACTTCCTCGCTTGAGAGATCTAGCCCCCTCGTGGTTAGGGAAAGTTGCTTTGAGAGTTTGAAAACTGTCCAGCCGATTAAGGTAAATCCTTCCAAAAGGTTCAAACAGAAATGTAAGAGGATAAATTTCAGTAGTCAGTCATGCTCTAAGAATGGTGACAAAGATTACAAGCTTGGAGACAAAAATCAATTTTGCAAGTTTAGCTATGGTGAAGCAAACCAATCTTTTGAAAGTAAAAGCTCTATACCAGCTTTTCAAGACTTTCAAAAGCTTGATGTGGAATGCTGCAATAATGGTGACAATAATCAGAAGCTAACACGTAGTGGATCAGAAATTCCCAGTATTCAAGTAAAGGATACTTCAAAAGCCAAAAACTCTCAAACGTATATTTGTTGCTCTCAGCCCCTTCAGGTGAATCATTCAGATGGTGGAAAAGATAAGAAGCTTGGAAGACAGGGTAGATTAGACAGTTGCACCTTCAGTAAAGCTGTTGAATCTCATCAATCTGATAATTCACAACTTACTTATTGTGACCTTTTGTCTCTTGAGATTGATGAGCGTGGCAATAGAGTGAACATTTGCAAACATGGGGAACTTGATGAAATTGAGAGCTCCGACAAAGAGGCTGACTCTCTTGGAACCAAGAAAATGCAACTTTCCACCTTTGATTTGCAACCTTCAGACATTGACAAGGCTGAATCTCACAAAACTGAAAGTAATCGATTGGCTTTTCTGGTTGGGGAACAAAGTTGTTATGTCTTTGCACAGCCAATAAAAGATCCAATTTGGAGGTAAATCTTCTCTCCAAAAATTTTTTATCCTTTCTTTTTATTCCTCATACTTCCAGGGATTAATATTATTATAGGAAAAGGCAGCGTCTTAGTCAGTTTTGCTATTTGACAGGGGAAAATTAAGTATCTTAAATTTCAAATTTGCTACCGTTGAGGGACTTCTTGGCCATTTGTCTACTATGGCATGCTCTAGAGCTTATGAGGAGGCAAAATCACTGCCAGAATCAATTCCAGTCGAGTTGGTATCTATGGCTTCTGTGTGGCCTAAAAGCTTTACTAAGTTTGGACCAACTCAAGAAAGTATTGCTCTCTATTTCTTTCCTCTATACGAAAGGTACAAATTCAAGGAGTTTTCTATTATTCTCATTAATTGATTTTGGTTCCTGTTACAAACGGATTATTTCTTGGTACAGAGATGAAAAGGGCTTTGATGATCTAGTACATCACATGATTTTCGAAGAGTTAGCCATGAGAACTGTGGTTAAAAATGCAGAAATGTTGATTTTCACTTCAAACATACTGCCAAAGGAGCATTGGAGTGAGGCCTCATGTTTTATTTATAGTTCCATTACCCCTATATGTGCAAAATTTGGTAAGTTTTAACATTTCTTCATTCCGAAATTAACTCCGCAGGATTTCAAGTAAAATTTTATTTGTGGGGCGTGTTTAGGAGAAAGCAACCTTCACTTGCAGATGTTGATGCAGTTCCCTTGGAATATAAAGATAGCACGAACGGCATTACTGTGGCGTAGACACAATCCTGTTAGTACTTTGAGCAATTGTAGTAATAGCTGCACTAGTCCATCTTGAATATACGCTCGAGTGATGTGTGGACCAAGCCCCGTTTTAATTCTCTTATGTGGAACTCTTTGTCACCTAGTGATTGTAAATTAGGGAAACACAAGCATGTTTGTAAGCAGTGCACTACTCAATTTTTGTCAATTAGCAACCTGCAGATCTTGTTTACTGTGTTTTTTCGTGGCACATGAATGAGTCCCGGTATAGATTGGGGATTCCGATGCCGGCAGATTCTCAATTTTGATGATACGAATCTGGAATGTTAATTCCCAACTCAAATTCAATTCATCATGATGCATTTATAAATTCCAAAATTTTCCTGTATGTTTCCAGTTTAAGAGTTCTGATTCTTTGTGTGAAAGGTTATATATTGAAAAGCAAAATTCTATGTGATGTCATTAATAAAATTTAATTTATTGATTATATATATATATATATATATCATTACTTAATATAAAAATATTAAATATTATTTCTCCCTAGTTCTTGCTCTCCTAGAGCTTAAACGGCCTCCGTTCTCTAAAGCCTTGATCTAATGCCTAAAGCTCCTCTCAAATCCCCTCAAAATTGCATCTTGTAATGGTCAGCTATGTTGTCTATCAAGGTGTAATATTGTTTATTTATATTAATATTTGAGTTATTATTCATGTTGAGTATTATAACTTGTAGCGGTTAGCATTGCCCCCCATCATGTTATGATATTCAATACTTGTTCTCATTTACTCTTATTTGCTTTAATTTGTATTAATATTTGTCTTTATTTGCTTTATTTAATATTTTCTTAATGATTTATTCATGTTAATATTTGACAAAGCTAACTCATAAAAAGACTCAGTGGAGACCTTTCTAGGTTAGAAGAACAACATTTAGAACTCCTATAACATGTCCATAATAATAACAATTTTTTGCAAACCAACTTAGGAATGAGATTAGAACCAATAGGATCTTGAAAAGAGAGGTAGATCTTAAGGGCTCTAAGGATAATTAAGGATAAAACTTTAAAGTTCACCATAATCACAGTCAAAGGCTCACTTTAAAGAAAAGGAAAAGTGTTTCAAGGCTAAAAATGGGTAAGTTATAAGTAAATATTTAAGGTCTACTTAGGATCTCCAATTTGGATTTTTTTTTTCCTTTTTAGAACCTTTTTCAATGACTCTTGTTAGTTCTACTCTTATTCCTAAGTTGGTTTGTAAATAAAAAGTTGTCATTATTATAGTCCTATTTTAGGAGTTCTGTATATATGTTGTTGCTCTTCTAATATAGAAAAGTCTCTACTTAATATTTTTATGTGTTGCTTTGTCAAATATTGAGATAACATGAGTAAAGCATTAAAAGCCAATATTAAATAAGAAAAGCAAATATTACACAAACTAAAGCAAATAAGAGCAAATGAGAACAAGCATTGAATATCATAACATGATGGCCAGTATGCCGACCGCTACAGGTTACAATACTCATCACAAATAGTAACTCAAATATTAAAGCAAATAAATAATATTATACTTTGATGAGTGGCAGAGTCAACTGCTACAAGATTTAATAGGCAAATAAAAAGAGCAAATAATAAATATTAAGGAAAAATATAAAAGTTTGATAGGTGACAGAGCTAGTCCACTACAAGCTATGCTATGCTCAAAAGTAAACAAGTGCGAGTAAACCCATGTTAAGGTCTTTTTCGGTACATATGAAGCATTACATAAGCTTTAAGGGTTTTGAAGAAGAAAAGGAAAGGAAAGAGGGCTCAAATTCAAATACAAAGAGTTTGCTCAAATAAGGTGGTTGTTACAAATGACAAAGCTTCGTAGGAAGTTTTGGTTTTGAGGTGCAATAAGAAGGCTTTGGGGGCTTTAGGCACTAGGACAAGGCGTTAGAGAAGGAGGGGAGACATCCAAGCTCCTAGAAGAGCAAGAATTAAGGATAACTTGGAGAAGAAAGAGAGGAAGAAGAAGCTCCCATCCCTTATTTTGAACTTCCTCCGAATATAGGCTCTTTGGTCTCCTTTCTTGTCATTTCACATCTTCACATTGGTCTCTTGTGGTTATCTTCGGCGTAGACGATTTTTAGCCCTAATGTTGGGCTTCATACAAAAGTACAATAGTTGAGCTCATATTTTACAAAGTATTTGGGCTCACGGTTTTACAAATTGATAGAATTCATCTCTTGGCCTTCTGGCTCAAGTTCTTAATCTTCAGTATTTTCTGAAGTTGTTGCGGACGATTGTGATTTCAGTATTTATTTTATGATTTCAAAATATCCATCTTCTGTTTTTGTTACTGCCACTAATGTTTGGGATTTTGATTTTTGTTACAAGAATAAAGTTGGTTCAATTTGTTTTAATAACTAAGAATTTTATGTCGCTATACTTCCATGCTAAAACTCACGGAATGAAGAATTTTGACACAGACAAGAGGCCTAGAGAGAAAATGTCTTCATAGACTTTCTTTTGGTATTTTTCTTTGAAAGTACAATAAGTCATAATACTTTTTGCAAGAATATCTATAGGATGTTCCCATATTGATTCTAAGTGGTATTGAATAAGGCTTGCTAGTAGTTGTAGTAGGTATAACTGGGAAATACAAAAAATTTATTGTAGCTTTAAATTTCTTAGGTTTCCATGGCTCAAGTCCTCACTCCATAAGATGAATCACCTTGTCGATTTTACATGTGGAATATGTAGGAATTGTCTTCTCGGGTTTAACATAATGGTGCTTCATTTTACAAATTCAGTTGTTTTTCAAGGATATGCATATAGTAATCTTGGGTTTTAGATAAATCCTAAGGTTTATTGTGCTATCCTTTTCGGAAAACATTATTGATCACTTTAAAAGGGTTTGGTCATAAAAACCATTTTCAATTGTTAAAATATTTTGAAAGTGTTCATTTTTCAAAATAGTTGCCTTAGAAAGGTTTTTGTTTTGAAATTTGTAAATCTTTTGAAAAAAATTATCAAAGAAATTTTCTTTGATTTTGGCTCATATGAAACAATTTTTTGGTGGCATTTTCAGCAACCATTTTTGAAAGCATTTGTTTTTGGGGGCACTAGTCAAGTGAATCTCTCATAACTATAGTCAACTCTAGAGTTGTTGAAAGGTGCTTTAAACTCTCAAAAATATCAAACATGTTAGATGAAGTCTCACCTTGCTTTTTTGGTAGAAAAGTTATTGTGTTTCTGCTTCCAACATCTCTTTCCAAGTTTTTACCGGTTGCTTAGTTATATACTTTGAAGGGATAGTCTTTGAAGCAGAAGAGCTCACATGGGTAGGAGATGGGCTCACTTGAGTAAGAGATGGGCTCACTTGGCTTTTTGGGATAGTTTTGCTCTTAGGATCATGATCTAGATTGCAAAAATTCTCAGGTTGGAAACCATGGATGGAGTTTGCTTTACATTTAATAAATTCAATATCAAAATCAATGATACTCAAAATTGCTTGCCATTTGGAAAATTTTTGTTTTGAAGCAATATTTTGAACATCTCTTAACAAAAATTATTTTTATAGATTTGCAATCAATTTGAAGTAGAAAATTTTGATTTAACAAGTCACCTTGAAACTTGAAATGTACAAAACAATGGATTTTTTTTCCCTTTTGATTGTTAAACAATTGCTTTGAGTAGGGTTCTAATGTCTCAATGTGTATTAGACTATTTGATCCCTACCATTCACTTTTTGCTTTAAGATACCTCCGTATCCTAGATTGAAAGCATTTGTTTCAACGATTTTAAGGGCATTTGGGTTAGGTAAATGCAAAATGGAATGTCTTTGACCATTAGTTTGATTTGGTTTACTAAGCTCGTGTGTTTTTTGACCAAGACTTTGTTTTGTTCTCAACCTATCATGAAGAGGTTTATAGAGCCTATTTAGGTTCAAATAAAAATCCATAGGATAATTCAGACTCCCTGAAAACCTTTGTAGTTGTTTTTTGTCAGTGATTTCATTTAGAAACTTGTTACTGAATTCTAAGGTTCTCTCAATGGTTACAATGGTAATGTCCTAGAAACCTAACCTTGGTTTGGAAAAGGCTAAGTTTGATTTTTGACACTACTAATCCATTTTTCCTAATAAAGTGAATGAATGGCTTGATGTATTTGAAGTGTTGCTCTAAAGATGAGGAAAAGATCAATACATATCCTAATCCATTTTAGGGCTTTTATTGAGAGGATTGTAGTTAATTACTAAGCTGGGTGCTCCCCTCTCTCTCTTGGAATTCTTATTCACATAGACAACTGCACAATTTCATAGAGATCTAGACGTAGGGATTAAATTTTTTCCAGACAAGTCATTGAGCTCTTTTTTATAGAATTATTCTAACTCTTTGTTTATCTGGATAGGCCTAGCTTTTGTCATAATTTGTTTTTCATCAAAATCCTTTTCATAAGGCAAATTCATGATGTGTTGCTTTTTATTCCAAATTTTTTTTGGCAAATCAGAACAAATTTCACTTTCGATAAACTTTTGTAAATTTCTATTTTTTCTGCTCACATCATAATCAATTATCTATTCTCTCTACTGCAATACCATTCTTTAAATATGACAATTTTTTTTAATGTTGTAACAATGATGTTGTTTAATTGGTTTTCATAAATAGAACAAGCATTGATTAGGTTAGTGTACGTAGTTCTTAATTTTTCTATGAAAGGGAAGTTCAATTTTTTGTTATTGGTTTTTTGTTAAGATACTATTGTGAATCACAACGTAAGGGTTAATTGGTTTTATGAAAAAGGTTCCTAAGATAACCATGTGATGAACATTTGCTACGATTATAAAGGAAGTTTTCATAGAAAATTCACCTTGACAAATTTAGGCATCAATTTTTTATCCTAAACTTTAAGGTGTTAGCATCTTTAAGTCTTTCTTGGGTTTTTGGCAATAGTTTTATAGGGATTATTCCTTGCTTAATGTAGTTCAAATAAGCTCCTATGTCAAATAATGCTATAACATCTATACTAAAGTCTTTGCTCACCTTAAGGGTTATTCTAATCAAATATATTTTTCAAGTAATTTAGTTAAAAATGAAAAGAATATCTTCGAGTATTTTTTTGGTATTATTAAGTTCAAGGTTTTCATTTATTTCTTCATCTAACTCGTATTCTTCTCTTTTGATTTGTTGAAGCAAATTCCTGGTAGTTTAACTGTCATCCTTTTGTTTTTGTTTGAGTATTTTCAACTTTTATTTTATCACTGTCATTTCTTGGTAAAGCCTAAAATGTGTAGGTTTTTAGTTTTTGTTTTTATTTGCTTTATATAAGATGTTGGTCAAATTGTAGGTATTGGAAGATGTTTAAGATAGGCTTTAACAAGGGGTTTCAAAGGATTGTTGGAGTTTTTTTTTTCAGATATTCTTTTTGTAATTGGGGCTTATGAGTGTGGTTTATAACTTCTAAAAGGAACTTTTGGTCTTTCTTCAGTACATTAACTTGTTTTTCTAAATTTGATTGTTCTATCTTTTCATCACTACTTGTTGAGCTGTTGGTTTCTAATCATAAGGCTTTGTTTTCAAGATATTAAGAGGACTCGCTATTAGAAATTATTAAGGCTTACATTTTGTGTAATGTTTCTTATTCTAAATCTAAATTTTGGATTTTCCTATAGATTTTACAATATCTAGTTGTGTGCCCTTTGTTATTGCACCTAAAGCACGTAATATTTTTAAATTTTGATGTTAAGGGAAAGTTTGGAGGCTTGTTTATATATTTCCTATTAGGATTGGACTTTTTTAGAATTTTCTATATTTTATGGCATTTATTTTGGGTTTTGCTATATTGGGCATTACTTGTTGGACCAATGGTGGTTGACAAATTAAATCCTACTTATGTTTTGATAATAATAAAATGTATAAAATTGGTTAAGAAATTATTTCAGGTATTTTGGACTGACTTGAGGATTAATGCAAATCAAGATAACAATAATCTCCAACGAGCAAAAGATGGTTATTGTGAAGATTGTGGATTGTGATTTCAAAGATTGAAGTTTATCTGGAATATATTCGTTGAAGCACACACAAGTCGACTTACACTACACAAGTCGACTTACATTTTCAGACCTGTCAGCTTATTAACCACACAAGTCGACTTACAATGCACAAGTCGACTTATTGGAGAGCGGAGATGAAGTTTCTATGAAAGACATTGTCACAAGTCGACTTACAATGCACAAGTCGACTTATCGGAGAGCGGAGATGAAGTTTTTATGAAAGACGTTGTCACAAGTCGACTTACAATACATAAGTTGACTTATCAAGGAGCGGAGCTGAAGTTTTTATGAAATACGTTGCTGCAAGTCGACTTACACACCACGACAAGTCGACTTACAAGTACAACAAAATGACTCTGACGAAGTCAATCAACCACAAATGGCAAGGAAATAAATTAGCAACGTCTATGATGAAATTAAGCAACGGCTAGGAGATCTACAACAGCCATATTCTTCTCAAATCTGCAAATAAATAAAGGAAGATCAGATGATCAAAGTAGTGTGATCCAAAAAGCAAAAGCATACAACTATTATTACTCTCAATTGCTCTTAGCTAGTTCCAAATCTGTATTGAGCATTACTCCATTATCTTTATCTTGTCATTATTGTGAGGTGTAGCTTGAGTCGGAATTCAAGCGGGTTGTAAAAAGTTCACACTGAACTAAAAAGTGTACAGTAAAGTGGTTTGCCAAATCCTACGAGGGAGCTTAGGTAGAGGACGTAGGTCTTAACACCGAACCTCTATAAAAACAATGTTTGCTCTTCTTCTATATTCTTTACGTTTAATTTTGTTTAACTTGTTTTTGTGTGAATTAACTTCTGATTTTTTGTAGAACTTTACGAAAAATTTTAAAGATCTATTCAACCCTCTTCTAGATCATTTACATAGTCCACATAAATATATGGATAAGATTTAATAAAATATGATAGGAACACTATAACCGGAATAAAAGATATGATCTCTCGCAATGAGCCAGGCCTAATGGTCTAGACTCGAGCCATGCCAGAGGCTCAAAGCTCAAGTTTGACTTGATCAAATTTACATGTTTTATTTTAAAAAATTCAAAAACATTTTATTTGAAATAAAAATTTAAAATGTTTAGTGTGTCTAGCTAGACAACTCAAGTATGATCTTGATCTAAAACTTAAAATTGTAAAAAATATAAAAACTCAAAATTTGGCTAAGATAAGTTTTTTTTATATAGATTTAGATCACTTGTTCTTATTACTATGTTTATACCTATTCTATAAATATCTATCTGTTCATTTCGTAGATATCATTTATTGACTCTGTTTATCCTCTATTATATAAATATCTATCTGTTCATTTTATAGATACTCCCTCCGATTCATAATAAGTGTCGTTTTAGAGGAATGCATACTTATTAAGAAAGTTAATGAAATGTCTGAT
>JANZLH020000020.1:2513686-2542510 GCA_026770325.2 Erythroxylum fimbriatum | reverse complement strand
TACCGCGACACCAAACCGCTCCGCTACAAGGATCTCTGTAGCGGATAGGTGCCGCTCCGCTCCGCTCCTCCGCGATAGCGCCGCGATCGCCCGCTATTAACTACTCTGATTCTATCTTGTGCATTTGCTTCCACTTGTCCTGAAGTGAACCTGTTCCTGCCTACAATCATTTCTAACATTTCCATGAGGACTGAAGAAGATATAGCGGTGAATCTATGTTAGTGTTATTGTTTGCCTACACACGTATAGTTTAACTTGGATCCAAGTAGCATATCTGGAAAAATGCCTAAATCTTCGTGAAGCAGTTCTTTTCTGCAGAAAATTGTTTAATTTGTTTCAGCCAAATTCTTCATTAACAGTTATTGTATTCTTCCCTTTACTGACTCAATTGTCGTGGAACTTATTATGTTAGCAAAGACCTCCATTTTCACCCGAATATGTTTGGTAATGGTTTGACATTAATCGACTATAAAAATGTTGAATTGTGTCCAACAATTGCTGACCGTTATCTTTGATCTAGTACATAGATCTCATATTCATCACCTGGTCCTGTGCAGGGTTATTGCAGTTTTCTTCCAGAAGAGAAGTTGCTTGAGGCAATTCAAATTGGGCAGGTTGTTTTTCTGATTTGAGTATGTTGCGTTTCTGATATTGCATGTTTTGCAAAGGGTATCCTAATTGTCTATTTTACTTAGTAACCAAGTCTAGTAAACAAGTCTAGAGGGCAATTATTTGTGGCTGTGAAGTCTAGAGGCCGCAAATAGGTATTTGTGGCTCTGCACTACATTCACCGTGCAGTAATTTATACACGCTTTCACATGTGTGACCATGTATGGTTGTGAGAACTACTATGTGGCATGGAAAGTGAAATTCAATATTGGACAATATGGACGTGAAAGTTTCGAACATCTCCTTCGTTTTGCTCTACTTGCTCTGTAATTGTCATGTCATGAAAATTTTCACACTGAAGGGACTGTGCTGTACTTGCTTGAACTAATTCCTAGTAATCAACCTTTTGTTTTGTATACACTAAGTTTACTTTGGTTAGAAGCAATAACATGAATTAGTAGTACTGATTGAGGGATCATTTGACCATGCGTGGTACATATATTCACTAATAGACATCTGACAAGTGAGCACATAAAGAGGACTTGAAACAAATAGCAGAAAGTTGCTACTTCTCTTCCAATTATGGCGCTTTGCATCAAGAGGATATCCCCATATCGGTGGGGAATGGGGCCATGTACCATGCTTATTCATGTTTTTCTTGGAGGTGATTTGATTAATCCATGACATCCTGTTATGCTCATGTATGTGAGAGTGTGTGCTTCTGCTCTTCCCCCGTTTCTCTCTCTTTTCTATATTTATTCACTGTTACCATTATTCTCACTTTGTTGCATAAGAAGAGTCTATTAGTAACCAATTATTTGAATTATTCTTTTGAGGAAATCAAATATTAACTTGTTGCTTGTTCATTAAAAGCCAGGATGCAGTATGTGCCATTTGCAATGAAGTTGACGCTTTGGTGAAGAAGTGTGGAAAGCCAAAAATGTTTGATGCAATCAGATTACCGCCCCCTGTGCTCTATAAACATGTAGAGGTACTTTGAGTTTCCTTTTACCATAGCTTTTATCACAGCAGTAGCGCCGCCTGTGTTGGAGAAATAACATTCAATTTCTGTGATAAAAGATAGAATGCTAAATGCTCAAGTTTTTCATGTCACCTTGGATATGCAGGATGTGCCAGAAATTTTGGGCACTCTGTTTGACTGATCTTTTGCCTGTCAAAGAGGCTTGTATATCTTATGTGCATGTGTGCCGTATTATATTGTGCTCCCTGAGTGTCTGTTGCTACCTGAGATTCACAAATGATATTGTTTCACAGCCTAAGAGGAAATTCAGCATTATGCACTTAGGCAGACACTATAAATATGACAGTTCATAAGTTAAACATGTACCCTTGTATCAAAAGGATTTGTTTGGAGCTTGATAACTTTTTATCCTCACAACTATTTCCTGTATTATTTTCTCTGTTCCTTTGGGTTTATGCTATCATTTACCCCTATACTTCTAATTATGGTATGGTGTTCTATCTAATTAAGTTTACTTATAGTATAATTGTTGTTATATAATTATCTTTTGCATGATTTGGACAGGAAATCTGTGGTGATGAATTAGTGAAAGCGCTACAGATTAGGAGAAAGATACCAAGAAGAAAGGCTCTTGCATCTCTGGAAGAAACAGTCCTGAATATACTTACAGAGAAAGGGTACATAAGCACAGACCAAAATCTTGGAACCAGTGAAACAGTAGCAGAGATGCTTGAGGATGAAGATGAGGATGAGGAAGTTATTGTGGACGGTGAAGTCGACGAAGGTGATGTACACATAAAACCTATTTCACGAAAATCTCCTCCAGTGGTGAGTGTTGGTTTCTGTAATTACCGTTTTATCATGTATCATTTGTATAACTTCTCTCTTTTTGTTGTACGTTTTTAACATCTTCTCTGGATTGTCCTCCTTAAGCTGTTCCTCGAGGTAGATGTGAAGTTGGTTTTCAAAGAAATCACATCCAAATTCCTTCGTAGGCGTATCGTGGAGGTATGAGATCTGCCTAAGTAATGGTTGAGATGAGGAAATCTAAAGCTAGTCTGTCCAATCTTTGGAAAATTTTACCTTTTAACCTGAGACTTGACTTGCAAAGTGTATTCAACTATTTGGGGGAAAATTTAGAAAAGGGAAAGGAAATGATAATAGAACAGGAAATTGGAGTAAAAAGGAAAGGAAGCTTATTATCTTATTTATTGGTTTATATGGGGGAAGAAGGAAAGATGAAAGGACTGATTCTACCAGCCTTAGAGCTTCTGCCCATGTTATTTTATGTGTTTAACTTTTCTTAGTGGAAACTTTTTTTTCAAAATTTCATTTATTGGGAAATAAAATATTACATGTAACTTTCAACACGTGATTTCTTCTTTCTGTCCTTTAATTTTGGACCCAGCAGCGGAAAAAAAGTAATGGTTATATCTGTTTCCTTTCTCGTTTTATTCTGTGTAAATCCAAGAGTTAAGACTTAATTTTTTTTAAAAAAATGCTGCATGAATTTCATTGATTAATGTGACAGAATCTATAAGATTTAAATTTTTTTTTCCAAAAAAGCTGCTTGAATTTCATTGTTTAATGTGACAGAATCTATCTGATTCAGGCTTGCAAAATTTTGCAGTTTCTCAACTGAATTATGATTTGGCCCTATAGAACTTTAATGTTCTTATTAAAAGTACTTGGACTATGAAATTACACCTGAAACAGAAACATAGTTCAATAATGTGGATTATATGGGACAATGCATAGGAATATTCTGCAACTCCTGGCAGATTTATGTCATCTATTTGATCATAATGATGATGATTTTCATGTTTTCGTCTTATCGTTCATTCTATAGTCATTTGTTATAGGGTGGTAAAAGAAGTGATGGGCGAAACCCAGACGGCATACGCCCAATTAACTCAAGATGTGGATTGCTTCCAAGGGCACATGGAAGTGCTCTTTTTACTCGCGGGGAAACACAGGTTTGTTTTAATATGATATTGGTGTCGACAACATGGAGTGATTACCGAATTAAATACTGATTTTTGGACAATAATGAAAATATTTGTATGTTGCCGAAAAGAGATTGTTGGCATAATATGCTCTGTTATACCATCCTTGGAGTGCTATGATGATTGCATTGTTTGTTGAAATGCAATGTTTAGTTTCATCTACCTTAACGGTAGTACTTGTTATTTTCATCTACCTTGAACGAATATTTGAAGCCAAGAATCAACTTAGACCACCATTGATCCATCATTAAGCTTACACGGACTGATGTCTGATCTGTCCTACGTCAAATTTTTGTAGGACTTCTTAGAATACCGACTTATGCTTTAGAGTCTACTCTTCTATTGTTAAAACAATGCTAGTTAGTGACAACCTATTTCATTCATGTATTGTGCTTTAAAGGCATTTTAGACAAAAAAATTTAGCTGTCCCTAGCAGCCAGCTTTAATGAATGTATACTAGTTACATGTATAATTGTTTCCTTTGCAGTCACTAGCAGTGGTCACACTTGGTGACAAACAAATGGCACAAAAAGTAGACAACCTTGTGGACATTGAAGAGTTCAAGAGGTTCTATCTTCAGGTACTGCACGGTGATTCTGATAATGAAATTGTTTTTTTTTTTAAATTAAATATTTCATTGATTAAAGATAATTACAGCTAGATACAAAAGGTCAAGGATAATCTAAAAAGACTATATTACAAAGAGTTGAGGTTCCTAGTAATCGTCTACATCTAATTATCTAAGGGGTACTTTTGAGACCACATAAACCAGTATTACTGCAATTCCCATCGTCTCTTCATCCTACTTGATAGATTTACAGCTATTCCTCTTGCTAACATGGCCAATCTGCAATGGAGGAAAATGTCCTGGAAAACCATTTAAGTACTTCAGCTTTGTTGTCTAAAACTTCTACAATTACGCTCCTTTCAGATGTAGTACACCAAAGCTGCCCAGCTTAACTTAATTACTTTAAGATCAGCTGCATTATGCACTCTAAGGTTCCCCAACCAAGTAATAGTTTCACTCCAAGAGTCCACTGGTCTGTCATAGTTGAGAATAGTCTGCATCCGCTCCCATACTTGCCTGGTATAACTGCATCCAATCATAAGATGCTCCAGATTTTCCATTTCTGTACTACATAACTCACAGTGCAATATGCTTATGGAGAACTTGATACTGTCCCTCATAAGCAACCCTCCATTGATTCCCATCCATAGGATAAATTGTTTTGTTAGAGAAGATGGTTACATGTCTGGAGTTTTAGAAAGCTGGTTTATGACAATTGTTGGTTCGATTTGAAGGCTGTTAGACTGATTTATTTTTCTGATCATGTCTTGCTCTTTATGTCTGACTTAAAATTGCTGATGATTAAATGCTTATTTGAAAATTTTGTGCCTGTAATTTAAAGAATATTTCTTTATTCTACTAAGTGATCCCCCTTCCTCACTTTTTGTTCCTTCAAAAACATAGAAGCTTTATTTGCAATTGGAGACAAGTTCTGAAAACTTCAGGGATGAAATAATAACTATTAGGATGACTTGTAATGATATTGCTGATCTGATGCTTTTGTAAACAAGACTAGTAAGAAGACTAACAACTGAAACTTTGTGCAAGTTGTTCCTTTTTTTGCATTTATCTTGGTAAAAAGACCAAGTAGAAGGGATTTTAGTACTAGTTTGGCTTTTATCTGCACAATTCTCTGATGCTATCCTAATTAGATTTTGACATTTCTTTATTCCGTGAATAGGCATAGGAAAGTAGAGACCTATGGAGTGTTTATTGTCTATTAAATTGATTTCTTTTCCCGTGAAAACTTTCTGCTTGCATAATTCTCTCAGTTTCTATCACTTTTTTCACTCTGCATTTGACTTTTTTTGCAATGATAGTCTGTTTAGTGGGTCAGATCAACTCCAGTTCTAGATAAATGGTTTCAAATTTTGACCAGTTATTTAGTTTGTCATTGTGCGAATTGAAACTTTTGCCTTTTGGTGCTCCTGAGCACAGTTGGATCCCTTGTTCTTATTTGATTATCAGTAGTTGGCGAGGATTGTTAATTACTTGCATGATGCACTACCTTATAACTCCTGTATTAAGAAATTCACCAGCATTCATAAATTGAACAGAATCCTCTTCCAGGAATAGCACTGTGAAAGTACTAAATTTTTCCCTTCCTTTTTGTATTCTAGTATTCTTTCCCTCCGTCATGTGTTGGGGAGGTAGGACGCATAGGAGCACCCAGTAGAAGAGAAATTGGTCATGGAATGCTTGCAGAGAGAGCACTCGAACTGATATTGCCTTCTGAAGATGATTTTCCTTATACAATACGAGTTGAGAGTACCATCACCGAAAGCAATGGTTCCTCAAGGTAAGAATCCCCAAACTTAAACAATTGGTCATCTTTTTCTTCCAATGGTTAGGCTTCTAATGGTTTCTTTGGAATAATTGATTTTCTTTTCTTTCCTATGTTTGTGTCTTCCAACTGATCATATAGTATCTGTGGTCAACAGTATGGCCTCTGTGTGTGGAGGTTGCTTGGCTTTGCAAGATGCAGGAGTTCCTGTAAAATGCTCCATTGCTGGGATAGCAATGGGTATGGTATTAGACACTAAAGAATTTGGGGGTGATGGAACACCTCTTATTCTTTCTGATATCACTGGATCTGAAGATGCATCAGGAGACATGGATTTTAAGGTAGTATCTGCTCGTTTTAATTGAATTGTGGTTTTTGACAAATGATTTATGCAATATGGTGATGCAGGTTGCTGGAAATGAAGATGGAGTGACCGCATTCCAGATGGATATAAAGGTTGCCATTGGTTATGTGGTCACATATTATGTCCTGATAAGTATACCTTTGCTGTCAAAACAACATGGTTTTCGTCTAAAGAGCTGTCTATTGCCAACCTAAATGATTAGAGGAAAAGAGGATTTGGATTACATGTTCTTTAGATATTTTGCAGTTCAACACTTTAACCAAATTCCATTTTGTAATGATAGGTCGGGGGCATCACCTTAGATGTTATGAGAAAGGCATTGCTGCAAGCAAGAGAGGGGCGAAGGCGTATTCTTGGTAATATTAATATACAAGAGAGTATTCTAAACTTGATTATTATTTGGAGGCATTATTATGTTTAAGCAGCGTGTTTATCTTTGAAGTTCTTTTATCTGATTCAATGATTAAAGACATTCATTAGCTGGTAGGCCATTTATTGGGGTATTGAAATATTTATTGGGGTATTGAAATATGTCCTATCGTGTACTCTTAACAATGAATTATATAACAAGATAATAGTAGGTTGTTTCAAAGTTATAGTGCAAACTTATTAGAGGCATCAACCTGTTTATTCGTATTGTTTACTTCATCTAAATCCTTTTTTTCGCTCAAAATCCATTATTCAGCTGAAATGTTGGAATGCTTGCCTCCACCGTCTAAAATGCTATCCAAATATGCCCCACTTATTCATGTTATGAAGGTTTGTGTATCTTCCTAATTCTCTCTCATTGCTTGGCTAGTTGAAATTTAGAGCTGAGTTTCTGGGGTTTATGTTGTGTTATTTTTCAATTCAACTTTTCTCCTACAGGTCAATCCAAGGAAAGTTAACCTCATCATTGGTTCTGGTGGGAAGAAGGTGAGAAGTATCATTGAAGAATCTGGAGTTGAGGCTATTGACACACAAGATGATGGAATAGTAAGTTCCAATTACAAAGTTATATTCTGTTGTATTTCTATTACAGTATCTCTAGTGATATTCTTAAAATCTGTGACTGGTCAGGTAAAAATTACTGCAAAGGATTTGTCAAGTCTAGAGAAATCTAAATCAATCATTAGTAATCTGATAATGGTTCCATCAGTTGGCGATATTTACAGGTCTGTCTTCTTTTGTGAGCAATTTTGGAGCATCTTCTGATTTCCTCTAGATCTTGCGGCCTTTGCTTCTTTTTATTTAAATTATTATCTTTTGGGTGATTGGTGGTGTTGGGGAAAATGTTGTTACCCTTATCTAGCCTCTTTTGGTGATTACTTGTTTTCCTAAAATTGTTTTTTGCTTAATCATTTGCAAGAAATTGACGTTTTTGCTTACTTATTACAAATCAGGAACTGTGAGATCAAATCAATAGCTCCGTATGGAGTTTTTGTGGAGATTGCTCCTGGTCGTGAGGTACATGATCATCCCAGCACAATTTTCATTAAATATGTCTATGTTGCTACTTGAATAATGGGAAAGTAACTGGAAATTTTTGCTTATACAAGCCTTTTCTCTTGAAGTTTCATTAAATGTGCCTCTATAATGTTAGTCCCAACTCCTAAGTTTATTCATCTAATGTTTTCATTTGCAATATTTCTTTCTAGTTTTATTTGACATTAAAAAATCTGGGACTACTTTGGATAATTTTTAGTTAGACACAGGATGTTAATCAATTAGAGACAATATACAAGGTACACACAAAGTCAAAGAAAAAAAAGATACATTAGTGAGGATATTTTTCAGTTTCAAACTATTCTGTGTTTTAGGCTTGGCTAGGACAGAATTTTATGGATTCCTCAAGTTCTTAATTTGCTGCAGGGACTCTGCCATATTAGTGAGCTGAGTACAGAATGGCTTCCAAAGGCAGAAGATGTGAGCTCATGCTTCTCTTTTCCTTGAAATATGTAGCAGCCATGAGAGAATAAAATCTTTCAAAAGAGTTAATGTTTTGATTTTTTTGTTACAGGTATTTAAAGTTGGAGATCGGGTTGATGTTAAACTTATTGAGGTAGGCAAGCCACATTTTAACAACTTGAAAACAAAATCTGTTCTGAATTGAGGAATGTTCTCTTTTTATCAAAAGAGGAAATCGGACATTAATTAGCGTTCTTCTGGTTTTATTCCGTTGCTATACAATTTCTGTATTATATAACCTTGATAATATTGACTTTTCTACCAGTATCCGGGGAAAATGCTAAATTTCCAACTTGTGTTTATCCCCAGTAGTACATGCATTTTATTTTTTGTTAGTTGGCGTCATAACTAATATGCTGTTACCTGTTTTACCATATTTAACTAATGCAGAGGTTGGACCCATCTACTGCCATCTTTACTCTTTGTTTTTCATCAATTTTGTAGGTAAATGAGAAGGGGCAGCTTCGACTTAGCCGCAAAGCACTCCTTCCTGAAGCAAGTGGTGAGAAAGCCAGTGCAGAGCAGCAAGTAAGTGATGCCACAAAAAGTATTCCTTCTCAGAGAAGTGACAGTGAGTCCGTAACTGCATCAAAGGATGGACCAGTAGAAGAGAAGATTGAACAGCCAAAGGGTAAAACCAATGGTTCCAAACTCACACATTCCCCTAGAAGTAAGAAAGTAGAGGACAATTTACTTTCACAAAGGGTGTATAAGAGAGCTGTCAGCTCTACCAAAGATGGGCATGATATCAGCAAAGAGAGTCAAAAGAAGAGTAGCAGTAAAGTTGATAGCATTACCGAAGATGGAAGTCCTTTAGTGAATGGAGAGGCTAAAGTTAGCTAGCAACTATGTTATAGTCTTCAATCTATTAACAAGGAACTTTTCGGTGTATACTCCATATTGGTGAAGATGATGATGACAGATCTTTACTGAATCGTAAGTCAAGGTATGACTACAAAAATTTCTTTCCGTCTTTCTGTCTCTCTCTGTCCTGCCTCCTCTCTCTCTACATGCTTGTGTCTACACATGCGCCTAAATTTCTGTCTTTCTGTCTCTGTCCTGTCTCCTCTCTCTCTACATGCTTGTGTCTACACATGCGCTTGTGTCTACACATGCGCCTGTGTCTCTGTATGCCTTTTTTATAGTAGTCAGTGTGGAGAGATTCCCTGCTTTGCACCTTTCTCCAGAAGCATAAACAGTTTAGATGAAGTACTTAAGAAAGAATGACCGGAAAGGACAATTTTGATGATTGCTTTTCACTTTACTCCAGAACCATTAACGGTTTCTAACAAAGTAGTTTAGGAAGAAGACATGAAAAGAGTCAAAATTAGTAGCTGGTGCTAGGTAATAGTTATGGTAGAGCATCCGTTATTAACTGGGCTTTTATTTTGTGCAGATACATCCTAGCATGCATGCGTCGACTCGAATGAGGAATCAGCAGTTACTCTTGTCTGACAGGACTGAACAACGTGGGACAAACAGCCAACTCAGCCTGCACTTGATTCAACAGATTCGCAAGCCCGGAGTTTTAATTTATGTAATGCTACATGGATCGCTTAATGCCGAAGAAAAAAAGGGGGTACTGGATTCTTAACCCACAGTAACTCACGCGATTTGACTACAGAGGAGCACAGAGAACTTGGAAAGTTTTGTTCTTGTTGTTACTGTATTTCTTTTCCGGTACTGTATTTCTTTCTCGAGTGGTAATGTACTGTGCCAGAGAAGGTTAGATAGAGGTAATGCTGGTAGGCATAACTTCTAGTGGCAATCAAAAGCTAATGCAGGTAGGGAATCAGATACTTTGGTTTTACAAGCTGTGGTTTTCTCATGTTTCAACCTTGCAACTGCATGTATTGGCATCAAAGGATTTGACGGAGCCATTTTGTATAGCTTTGACAATGAGTCGGGTTGGCCCGACGTTGACAGTCTGAGCATGGTCCAAATTAATTGAGGTGTTGCTTGAACTTAATTTTGATCAGATTTCGAATTCACATGTAGATTGAGTCACGCAATTGGGTAATCAATTGAACTATCAAAGTTTCTACTTTTAATCGGTGCTTTAATATCTCTCCATCGTGTTGCCATCACCGACAAATATTAACAAGCATCTTGGGACTAAGGCCTTGTTTGGATAGCAGCAGCTAAAAATTAGCTGGTTGACTAAACAAATTAACGCTCAAATATTGAGAATTAATTAAAAAAATTAACTCTAGTGTTTTTTTTAAAAATTAAAATATAATGCAATATCATTAATAACAATAAAAATTTAACTAGATCTGTTAGTACTCCACAACCGCGACTTGAAAGACGACGGTCGTATATTGGCACAGGGACATATAGTATGTGACTTCCCGCCACTTTCTTATCATATATACTTGCTCCGCTGCAGTGCCTGCCTTCTTCGTATCTCTTTGGAAGAAATCGAAGATGCTGTGGGTGGACAAGTACAGACCAAAAACACTAGACCAGGTCATCGTCCATCAAGACATTGCCCAAAATCTCAAGAAACTGGTCTCTTTTTTCTCCTCTCCTCTCTGTCTCCCTCTCTTTATTCACTTACAAAATTTTCCCCTTTAATTTTCGTTGTCTTGCTGTTGCTGTTTTAAGGTTACTGAACAAGACTGTCCTCATTTGCTCTTCTATGGCCCCTCTGGTTCCGGCAAGAAAACCCTAATCATGGCCCTTCTCCGTCAAATTTTCGGCCCGAGTGCCGCAAAGGTCTTGTTAATTTTTCTTTTACGCTTTATGCTAACCTCTTTATATGTTACGGTTGCTCTCTCTCTCTCTCTTCTCTTTTTTTTTTTTTTCCTATTTTCTCCGGGATAACGATGTAAAATACTGATTTTTGGACTCTTACCACGTAATTGCAGGGGAAGGTGGAGAATAGGGCATGGAAAATTGATGTGAGTTCCACCACTTTTTGCTATTTCTATTATTGGTTTCATGGGTTTGATACTTTGATTGGTTTCTGTTATTTCTAACGCCGGCGGAGCGGGTGCCTTTGGCCACCCTGGATCTACACATGGTTAAGAGAAACAACAGAGCAGTAACGCAATGGCTGATACAATGGTCTGACGGGGAGCACGGTAATGCTACATGGGAATACATTTTTGATCTACAGAAGCGTTTCCCTGAGATTAATTTGATCGACAAGGTTGTTAAGGGGAAGGGAATTGTTACAACGAATTTGGAAGATGAAGACAATTAAACAGGGAACGATGCAGTATGGAGATGTTGAGCGTTACGCTGCGTTTAGCAATAAGAGTAGGACATTTAGCGTGTACACGAGTGTAGCGGAAAAATGTGAGCTTTTATATCTTAGGTTTCAGAACGTTGTACGCTATGTCTGAAGTTATTATCTCTATCGTGTGCCTCTTTTATTCCTCGTCTTCTTGTAATCCTCTTGTCTGTTCTTCTTACGACTGCTACTGTATTCGAAAAGTTATTGTCAGAGGTCCAAGGGCGGACGGAAAAACTGGAGAAGGACGTGGGAGAATTACGCTCGACGTTCTCCATGGAGGGATCTAAACAAGGGGAAGGCAGTAGCCTTTCGGGGTCACTAGCAAGACCTACTTCTGTACCCATCAGTAAGGATGACAATGGCAGTTCTCTTCGTTTAGGACGACTCGAGTTTCCTTCGTTCGACGGTGACAATGTCAAATTATGGTTGTATCGTTGTGAACAATTTTTTGAGGTGGACCAAACTCCTGAGCACATGAAGGTGAATGTCGCCATCCTTCACATGAACGAGAGAGCGCTGGTACTGGCTCTTTATTCGGAATCGTCTCAAAACGGAGGTGCTTGAATGGATGGAGTTCACGAAGGCCTTGAAACAGCGGTTTGACGCTGAGATGTTTGATGACCCAGTCTGCAATTTCAAGGCGTTGCAGCAGACCGGAACGGTGTTAGACTACTGTGCTCAGTTCGATCATCACTCCAATCGACTAGCACTTTCAGAGGAGTATCTAGTTGGATTCTTTGTGAAGGGTCTCAAACTCGAAGTCAGAGTAGTGGTGCAACTACATGAGCCACAGTCCTTGCACCAGGCATTATACCTTGGCAAGGAAACAAGAAGCTATCTTAACGGCGACTGGTGCTTCTATGTTGAATCGCGCTTCATGTGCTCAGCCCACGACCAACGAGAAGCCACCCATGCAGCACATTGCGGTTCCTTCACGTTCCCTGCATACGGATGGGTTATTACCCACACCTCCTGTCACCCTACATTCCCCTACGGGACGCTACAAGGCACCTCGCACCGTCAATAGTAAGGATTTCGACGAGAAACGTGCTAAGGGCCTATGCTTCTGGTGTGATGAAAAATATACGTTAGGGCATAAATGCCAGAGGAGATCCATATCCTTGTCGATAATGGCAACACCCACAATTTCATAAATGTGTCCATGGTTAAAAAGGGAATGTGCGACGTGCGGGACATTGCACCTATAACCATCATGGTGGGTGGAGGGTTACAATTGCGATGTACTCAGTGCTGTAAGAATTTTGTCTGGACAATGCAGGGATTATCATTCTGCATGGACGCATTGGTGCTAGTGTTGGGCGGTTGCGATGTTGTTTTGGGAGTCCATTAGCTTGTGGGCTTGGACGATAGTCTGTGTAATTTTCGTACGAGGAAGATGATATTTTGATGGGATGGGAAGGTTGTAACGTTAAAAGGGGGTCTTGATAGTAAATCCAGAATCATCAATAGTAAAGGCCTTCAGAAAACATTACAGGACACCGAAGGGGGGCAGCTCTTCATGTTGCAATTGTCAACACCCATGGAATATCAGTTCCAATAGATGCGATTAACGGAGGAGCAAGGGAGCGTGTTCGATGAAATTAACGTGGTGCTGGCTAATTATGCCGAAGTGTTCCAGGAGTCGACTCAGCTACCTCCAAATCGTCCATATAATCATCAAATTGTGCTCCAGGAAGGGATTGATGCTATCAACGTGCGACCCTACCGCTATACGGGAACGCAGAAGGACATCATAGAGCAGGAAGTCCAGCAGCTCCTAAAATAGGGCTTCATTCGCCATAGTTATGGGCATATTCGCCGGTGGTACTCGTCAAAAACAAAGATAACTCGTGGAGAATGTGCGTCGACTACCGCGAGTTGAACCGGTATATTGTGAAGGACAAATTCCCAATACCCTTAATCGAAGAGTTCCTTGACGAATTGCATGGGGCGAGTTGGTTCTCGAAGTTGGATCTCCGCTCAGGTTATCACCATATCCGTATGCGACCCGATGATATCCAGAAGACTGCCTTTAAAACACATGAAGGGCATTACGAATTCTTGGTGATGCCCTTCGGTTTGACGAACGCACCATCTACGTTCCAACGGGTGATGAATGAATTGTTTAAACCTTATCTCTTTCGTTTTATCTTAGTTTTTTTTGATGATATTTTGATCTACAGCTCTTCGTTGACACTGCACGTAGAACACTTATCTGTGGCATTTAATGTTCTGCTGAGCAATCAGTTATATCTAAGAGGAAGCACGTGCGTTTTCGGGGCTCGCCAGATTGATTACTTGGGGTACACAATTTCAGAAGTTGGGGTAGCCACTGATCTCCGGAAGGTTAAAAACGATCGAGGATTGGCCGACCCCCAAATGTCTTAACAATTTGCGAGGATTCTTGGGTATCACAGGGTATTACCGGCGATTCATTAAAGGATATGGAGTTAAGGCGAAACGCTTAACCGCATTACTCACCAAGGAAAAGGTGGACGACTGGAATTGACAACAGGAGGAACAGGAAGCTTTTGACACGTTAAAGATCGCGATCAGGAGTGCCCCGGTATTGGCATTGTCGGATTTCTCCAAAACCTTTGTAGTGGAAGCGGATGCTTATGGTCGAGGAATAGGCGCTGTATTACAACAGGAGGGACATCCTATCGCGTATTTAAGCAAAGCTTTAGCATCAAGGCATCAGGGTTTATCTACGTATGAGAAGGAATTTTTGGCAATCATCAAGGCCATCAAACAATGGCACCATTATCTGACCCCGAAACCTTTTATTGTCCACACCGATCACCGCAGCTTGAAGTACCTGTTGGAGCAACGGTTGTCTACGCCGTTCCAACAATTGTGGTTGCCGAAATTGCTGGGATACATCTTCGAGGTGCAATATCGTAGTGGTAAAGAGAATGCGGCGGCGGATGCACTTTCTAGAATTACAAGTCCTGAAATGTTGATGATGACCGTATCACAGATACAGAGTGAGCTGTTAGATGATATCAAGCGAAGTTGGCAGGAAGACAGCATTATTCGGGAGTTGATTAAACAATTAGAGGCGGGCACTGCTAAGACTAACGTTTATGAATGGAAGGAAGGATTATTGCGGTGGAAAGGGCGACTGGTGATCGAAGCTAACCCAAATCTGCGTCAATTGATTATTCGAGTCAGTCACGATGACGCCATGGGAGGTCATGCAGGGGCGGTGGCAACCATTAAGAAACTGCAAGCAATGTTTTACTGGAAAGGGATGGACAGGGATGTACGTGTTTATGTGCAGAATTGTATGACTTGCCAACGTAACAAGTATGACACTTTGGCATACCCTCGATTACTTCAGCCAATCCATGTACCGAAAGGGAGTTGGAAAGAGGTGAGTATGGATTTCGTTGAAGGCTTACCACACTCATGGAGGAAGTCGGTAATTTTGGTGGTAGTTGACAGGTTTACGAAGTATAGCCATTTTATTGCGGTGAAACATCCGTACACTGCTTGTGATATCACTGAATTGTTCCTTAATAATGTATTTAAACTACATGGGATGCTCGAATCCGTTATTAGCGACAGGGATTCTATGTTTTTAAGTAAGTTTTGGCAGGAATTGTTGCAGTTACAAGGCGTTCATCTGAAGTTCTCGACGGCGTATCATCCTCAGTCGGATGGTCAAACTGAAACTGTGAATAAGATTTTGGAGACATACTTACGATGTTTTTGTGGTGAAACTCCTTAGAAATGGGGAGAATGGTTAGCTTTGGCGGAGTGGTGGTACAACACCACCTATCGGATTGCGATTGGCACTACACCGTTCGAAGTATTATACGGGTATCCACCCCCAGTGTATACATCGTACATTGCAGGGGACTCCAAGCTCATGGAGGTCGATCGTGTGTTGCAGAGTCGAGAGATAATGATCAATATTACCAAATTCCACTTGCAAAGGGCTCAGAATCGAATGAAGCAATATGCGGATGCGAAGCGAACAGATAGAGAGTTCCAGGAAGGAGATATGGTTATGCTAAAGTTACAACCATACAAACAATTCTCACTTCAGCGCCGAAGCAATAAAAAATTAGCACCTTTATATTATGGTCCTTACAGAGTAATTCAAAGGATTGGGAAGGTAGCTTATAAATTGGAACTTCTGACCTCTGCTTCGATACACCCAGTTTTTCACGTGTCCCAACTTAAAAGGGCGTACGAGGTCAGACTCGCACTGCTACTACCTTGCCGGAATTTCTAACGTCGGCGGAGCGGATGCGCTTGGCCATCCTAGATCAACGCATGGTCAAGAGAAATAACAAAGCAGTAACGCAATGGCTGATATAATGGTCTGACGAGGAGCACGGTAATGCTACATGGGAATACGTTTTTGATCTACAGAAGCGTTTCCCTGAGATTAATTTGATTGAAAAGGTTGTTAAGGGGAAGGGAATTGTTATAGCGAATTTGGAAGATGAAGACAATTAAACAGGGAACGATGCAGTATGGAGATGTTGAGCGTTACGCTGCGTTTAGCAATAAGAGTAGGACATTTAGCGTGTACACGAGTGTAGCGGAACAATGTGAGAGCCTTTACATCGTAGGTTTCAGAACGTTGTACGCTATGTCTGAAGTTGTTATCTCTGTCGTGTGTCTCTTTTATTCCTCGTCTTCTTGTAATCCTCTTGTCTGTTGTTCTTACGACCGCTACTGTATTCGAATATTCGGAAACGTGTTTTGGTCGAGTATCAGTAATACTATAACAGAGTTCGACCTCTTTTTGTTATTTCTATTATTGGTTTCATGGGTTTGATACTTTGATTGATCTTTCTGAAGTACTCAAGTTTTATCTAGTACAATGTGTTTACTTCATTCCGTATTGAATTTTCTTGTCCAATTGCCATTTGTTCTTTTATGAGAACAAAGTTGCATGTTAGGCGATTCGATTCCCCATTGGAACGTGTAGAGATTATGATACAGTTCCTGCAATTATACTGACTGAATTTCTAATCTTATTGTTCATTGTTGGTTTTGTTACTTACACCCATTTTTGTGATTTCTTCTCAGGTTGGAAATAGGAGTATTGATCTAGAACTTACTACAGTGTCGAGTACAAACCATGTCGAGCTGTGTCCTAGTGATGTTGGCTTCCAGGACAGGTATATTGTTCAGGAGATAATTAAAGAGATGGCTAAGAATAGACCTATTGACACAAAAGGGAAAAAGGGGTACAAAGGTAATCTTCGGTCTAGACTTCCAAGCTTCTTCATTAATAATGACGCCTATAAGGATATTCAAGGTCTTGGTTGACGTTAGGTATTCAAGGGAAGCTGGAGGTTATTGCATCAGTCGAGAATATGATTTCTTTTATCTTCCAGATTTTGTACAGCTCTCAGTTATATCAAATATGATGGCACTTGTTCTGGATTTATATGATACCAAAATTCCCCTAATTCTTATCAATCTATAATCTGCATTGATAAAGCATACTGTCAATGAAGATTTGTTATAGACGCAGACTCCTTTTATTCTAATCATTGATTCGAATGGAATTTTGATTAAGTACAAAATTAAGTTTGCATAGTTGGTGGGTAGCATGATTGGAAATGCTTCCATGATTTACTTATTTGGTATAATTGAAGCTGTAGTGCTAGTGTACTACAACATCCATTTAAAGTTTCTTTCTTGTTCTTATAATTATCTCATCTTTCATGTTACCAATTGGGTAGGCTATGTTGATACCATGTTAAGCACAGTGCTTGTCAGCAGTTAAATTAACCCTTCTAAAAGCTAAGCCTTAACATTTATGCCTCGTTTTAAGTCGATAAATATAATTGGATAACTGTAACTCAAGCATTCCTTTGAGGTTGAGAAGCCACGTTTTTAGCTTTATTTATGATATCTTGTTGTGAAATGCCAGTGCTGGTGCTCTATGAGGTTGACAAGCTTTCAAGAGAGGCACAGCATTCACTTCGTAGAACAATGGAGAAATACAGTTCTTACTGTAGGCTGATTCTGTGCTGTAACAGTTCTTCAAAAGTTACAGAAGCAATTCGATCTCGCTGCTTGAATGTCAGAATTAATTCACCTACAGATGAGCAGGTTAGAAAAGTTCTGTAGTACTGACTGGTTATTGCGAAATGATACTTGTTCTACACCGATCATATTCACTTGTGCATGTTCTCTTTTTAGTTATAATTTTCTTTTCCCTTTCCCTTTATTTACTTGTGGTAAATCATCCACATATGTCTCTACTCTAATGCTTTATGTTTTCTAAATATGGTTTACACATGATTTTAAATCCCTACTTTACTATGTTATACCTTGCATATCAATTTGTATTCTTATCCGTCAGATTGTTAAAGTATTGGAGTTTATTGGGAAGAAGGAAGGTCTCCAAGTTCCTTCTGGATTTGCTGCTCGTATAGCAGATAAATCACAGCGGAGCTTGAGGAGAGCAATATTGCTATTTGAAACTTGCCGAGTCCAACAGTTAAGATCAAATCAATTTGTAGCTCATATCTGTTGCTTGGAGAATATAGTTTCATATTTCTTATCTTATAACTTATCCTGTACTCTGTCACCATGGCTGTAGGTACCCTTTTACTGTTAATCAAGCCATACCCCCCATGGATTGGGAGGAGTACATTTCTGAAATTGCATCTGATGTAATGAGGGAGCAAAGCCCTAAAAGGTGTGCATTTTTCATGTATCTTTATTGCATTTAGAAGCTTCTCTATTTACACCCATCTAAATGGACCAAGTCATTATTCCAATTTTTCATTCAATTGAGTTTTCTATTTCAGGCTGTTTCAAGTTCGTGGAAAATTGTATGAGTTGTTGACTAATTGCATTCCTCCTGAGATTATTTTGAAAGTAAGGACATCACTTTTGTGCATCTTCTCCAATTTTCAAATGTTCCTTTTTCTTAACTTGAAGTCCGAAATTTGCTTGTTTTAGAGGCTGCTGTATGAATTGTTGAGGAAATTGGACGAGGAGTTAAAGCATGAAATTTGCCATTGGGCTGCTTATTATGTAAGTACACTCGTGTATTCAACTCTTTCCGTTTGCATTTGAAGTTGTTTGGTCAAGTGATTTGAATTTAATGTTTGCCTACATGCAACCCTATCAGTCTGCACTATTGAGGCTTGCACATAATGAAATGCTTTTGTTGTAAGATTACTAGCTACTTGACCATTAATTTCATGGGATGATGTCTCCTTTGGAAACTTAGTTGTCATATGAAGCTTGAAATTTTATGTTTGTGTAATAAACAACTTAAAACAATTCTTTTGAGTTTTTGGAAACTATGCGAGTTCAGTTTATTTTAGTTTTAGCAACATAACAGCATGCGATGGTTTACTTTTCCAATTTTTTTCCTGGGACTCTAATCATCCTCAGGAACATAGGATGCGTATGGGACAGAAAGCCATATTTCACCTTGAAGGTATGTAAATTTTTCTCTGACTGTTGTAATTGAATTGATTGCTGCAAGTGTGACCCCAACATCAGGCTTTGGTTCCTTTCACAATCAGTTAAATTATTGTTCGAAGTTAGGAAGAACCAACCAAGTTTTTTTTGTCCTTTTCTAAAATGTATAAATACTCTCCTCTGTATGTTTAGTGCTTTTAATGGATATTTGTGCTTTTTGTATATGGTTGTCTGATCTTCACTGTACTATACTGAAATCACTATACTAAAATGTATTTGTGCTTTTGTTTGTATCAATTTCATAAGCCTGCGATACAATTTGTTCTACCACTTATCTGTTGGTCGCTCATCTTTAGGTCTCTAAACGTTAGACTCAGTTCTTTTACTTAAATTAGTAAAGTAATCAGTCATCTCAAGCTATGGTATTTTGCTCTCCCGCCTTTAAATATTAACAGATCGAAAATGGTAGGGGTTTAAAAGCTGTCTTAGTTGACAGTTGATTAGATCTTACTGTTTGTTCAAACTGAGTTGTCTGCTATCCTTGAATTTATCCATGGATCACTGGCCAATATCAAGCTGGTTAATTTCTCTCCAGCAATTTTAGCATTCTCCTTTCTCAAAATAATTTTAAGGTACCTGAATTGATGGTAATTTAATATTCTCAAATGTAGGTGTATGAGTTTCAAGGTCTTGCTTTCATTTATTTTTAATTCCAGATCAGGTTGTACGCACGAATTTAACCATACATTTCTTTGACTGAACTTGACATTGTATGTATAAATTTGCAGCTTTTGTGGCCAAGTTCATGAGCATATACAAGGCTTTCCTCATTGCAACATTTGGCTGAAGAGCAAGTATCGCGGCATTCGATTATGCTATGGTTCTAGTAGTCTGCCCCTTTGTTCTTTCTTCTTCTTCTCCTCTTTTTTAAATTTTAATTTTTGGAAGTGACAGACATAAATTTTGTGACCATGTTGTTTCCTTCTGTAACCAAATTTTCTCCATACATCGCCCAAGTAATGTTTTCGGTTCACGCCTGTTCTAGGTATGTCATTGCATGTCAACTTTTGACCCAATGTTTCCTTTTTTCAGTTCCATATTACAACTTATTCTCATCTTCCCAAAAAGGTTCTATGCATCAATCATCACGTGTAATGGTAAAGATGTTCAGGATTTCGTCCCAATTGGATCAAAATTGCAGATGTGACAATTATATTGAATATCCCGAGTGTAGGTCAATTGGTATAAAATATTAAAATGTCATTTCCTTACCAATTATTATGACTTGGTTAAAAAAAAGTGACAGGAACTCCATATCAATCAACATTTCTCCAAAGAAAGACCAAGGGATTATTGACCTTGAATTATGATAAAATTTAAAATGAGATAGGGTCTAATTATTTAGTTTAAAATTCCAGCTACAGAGTTGATTTTCTAATATAAAAACATATTCTCATATTCTTTAATATGACAAAAAAGCAAAATAGGGACGAGGAAGATTGATATCTTAATGAAAGGTGTTATATAATCTTTGTATTGATCGGCTCAAGCTAATTCAGTATGGTTGATCATCCTTCTTTAAATTTGTTAATTTGAAATCTACGTAAGAGGCTTAATTATTTAAAAAATGGTAAGTTATCTACATGAGAAAATAGAGTCCCATCTAAAGATTAATTAGGCTATCTAGTAGAAATCGAATTCAATTTTATTAATAATAGTTAAAGTTTTATTACACTTTTTAAAATATTATTATAAAAGAGAGACATTTTAAAATATGAGATAGAGTGCCTCTAGTTTCTCTCTCAAGAGTGCACGTTTTGGTTCTGTCGTGATTGTGCATGGTGAGTTTTTTGCGAGTAAATTTTCTCTAATCTTTTCTGTCGTTGTAATTCTATAGTATGGATCCGGGCTTTCAGAAACTCTCTATCCAAGAAAAGGAAAATGTCGAGTTCGTGATTCCCACGGAAGATATCCAAAAAGATGAGATCAACTATGATCTGTATTTGCTGGGAAAATTGGTTGGAGAATGAGCGATTAATGCCGAGGCTGTGGAACGGACGTTGTTGAGTCTTTGGCGTCCTATGCGGTGAGCGTATATCAAACCAATGGAAGAAAACAATCTATATATCATCCAATTTTATCATCATATCGATATGAAGAAGATGTTAGCTCGAGGACCGTGGTCGTTCCATAAATGTATTTTGTTAGTTCACTACTGGAAGGAAGGGGAGAACCCAACGGATATAGATTTCATTCACACTGATATTTGGGTACAGTTCCATGGTCTCCCACCGGGTTTCGCTTCTGAGACGCTGTCAAGAAATATTGGCAACTTGATGGGTACTTACCTTGAGTACGATTATGCTCATATTCGCAACTCATGGAATAACTATATTGGTGTTCGAATTCGTATTAATGTAGAAGAACCGCTTATGCGGAAGAAGAGTATACGTAAACAGGGAGCTGGCCCTATGGTGATAACGTTCAGTTATGAGCGTCTGCCTCTCATCTGCTATCTTTGTGATATAATAGGGCATAGTGAAACTAATTGTCTCAAGTTACTTGAAAGGCCGAAGGAGGAGATCTGTCGTGAATGGCCGGAGGAAATTCAGGCGGCGGTGCGTGCCAGGAATGCAAGGAGAAAGGTGCAATGGAAACGTGATCCTGGGAATGATCTTGGGGCCGATTTTGCTGCACAAATTTTGGATTTCAAATCTTCGCAATCTGCAGCTAAAAATCCGCACAGGATAGGTCATAATTTCTCTTTCTTTCCTAAGAAGATAATGCTAAAGTCGAATGCATATTATGTTTCTCAATTGGGCCACAATCACCATGCATCCAGTGGAAGTTCAACCGAAAAGGCCCCAAATAATATCCCTGGACAGAACGATAAAGAAGTTGCGGTTATGGACATTGAGGAAAGTAACCCCAGACAAGGTAACATAGAAGTTAGCTCAGTAGAGGTGATGAACACAAGCGATACTGTTCTGCCTCAACTCCCATATCAAGTATCAACAGCCAGTCTTGCTCAGCAGACCCGCCGAGAACCATTAGTTATATAGCCTAGAACTGTCGTGGCTTAGGCAACTATCAGACAGTTCAAGCACTGAAGGACTTAGTTAGGTTTAATAAGCCTCGTATTCTCTTTTTAAGTGAAACTATTGCGAACTATGTTATGGTTGATGAAATAAAAACTATGTTAAAGTATGATTTTTGTTTCTGTGTTGATAGGATTGGCCGAAGTGGCGACCTGGCTTTGTTTTGGATGAATGATGTTTCTGCTACTGTCACAGGATTTTCTAATAACCATATTGATCTTATCATTGATTATTCAACTACTCCCAAATGGAGTCTTACAGGTTTCTATGGATTCCCAGAATCGAATAGAAAATGAGCTAGTTGGGAGCTTCTCCGTTCCCTTTCATGTCTTCATAGCATGCCCTGGGCTTGTTTTGGAGATTTTAACAAGCTTCTGTCCCTTAATGATAAACTAGGAGGAGTGGAGTATCCTAGCTCTTTACTGGAAGGTTTTTGCTAATTTATCTCGGACTGTAATCTGATTGATATCCCCTTTCTTGGCTTTGGGTATACTTGGGAGAGAGGCAGAGACACAAACTCGCTTACTTTAGAGAGACTTGATTGTGCTTTTTTTAAAGGAGATTGGATGGTTATTTTTCCTTTTCACAAGCTGCATAATTTGTTGTGTGCTACTTCTGATCACAACCCTATCAAATTGGTGGCTGCGCGTCAACTCCCTGCTAAGAGGATTAGGCACTTTAAATTTGAGAATAAATGGTTAGCAGAAGAGGGTTTTTTGGATTTTGTTTCAGGATTTTGGGTTGACAATAACGATTTGAACATCATTTCCAGGCTTCGGAAATGCGACAACAGTTTGCTCAACTGGCAGAAGTAGGTTAGGAGTAATTTCTCTAAGTGTATTCAAACCCTTAAGAGGAACATGAATTTAGCTCGACAGAACCATCAGCATGTTTCATTTTGGATGTAGAAAACTGAACTTAATCGGCTTCTTACCCAGGAGAATATTTATTGGAAGCAATGATAAAAAATCTTTTGGATGCAGTATGGGGAGGCCAATTCAAGATATTTTCATGCGCAAGCCTCCAAAAGGAAAAGGTTGAATCATATTACTTCACGCATTGATGATAATGATCAGCAGGTCTCGGATAATGAGGGTATAAGCAATGTTATTCTTGACTATTTCACTCAGCTTTTTTCAGCTTCAGGAGGTTCTAATTTTCGTCATTTTGCTTCTATTAATTCGGTGGCAAGTCAGGAGGATCACGACTCTCGTTTAGCACCATTACATATGGAGGAGTTTAGGAAAGCGATATTCGATATGCATCCGGATAAGGCTCTTGGACCTGATGGTTTAAACCCGGCGTTTTTTCAGAAATGTTACCATATAATGGGGACGGATATTTTTAACAATTGCCGCACTTGGATGGAAAAACATGAGTTTCCGGATACCCTAAATGACACGGCGACTGTTTTGATTCCCAAAAAGATAATCCTAGTTGTATGAAAGATCTACGTCTAATAGCTTTGTGTAACGTCCTTTACAAACTTATAGCCAAGGTTATCGCAAATCGACTCAAAACCCTTCTTCCTAGAATAATTTCTCATATGCAATCGAATTTTTTCCCAGGGCGTCTCATCACTGATAATATCATGGTGGCTTTTGAAATTATACATTACATGAGGAACAAAGGGAAGGGAAAAGTTAGAGAAGAAGCTCTTAAAATTGACATTAGTAAAACTTATGACAGAGTAGACTGGGATTACTTATGGTTTATCTTGTTAAAGTTGGGTTTTGACAGAAAATGGGTGGACCTTATTATGGTGTGCGTCACCACTGTCCGTTATTTCGTGGCATTTAATGTAATTGAAGTTGGCCCTATCATACCGAAGCGTGGCCTGCGGCAAGGAGTTCCGTTCTTTCCGTATTTATTTATCTTATGTGCTGAATGTTTATCTGCACTGTACAGAGGAATGAAGTGCGAGGGGACATACATAGAGTTACCATTTTTCCAGGTAGTCCTAGCGTCTCCCATCTCTTTTTTTGCATACGACAGTTTTCTCTTCTTTTGTGCAAATGCGAGGGAAGGACAAAATATTAAGAGGATACTTTCCATATATGAAGCAGCTTCGGGACAGGCGATTAATTATCAGAAGTCTGGTATCATGTTCAGCTCCAACACCAAACACATTGCTAGGAATGTTGTGGAAGCCATTCTAGGGGTAAGTACTCTTATTGACCATGGAAGATATTTAGGTCTCCCTTCGCTAATTGGGAGACAGAAAAAACAAGTTTTTGCCTTCCTCATGGATCGTCTTAGCAAGCGTATTATGAGCTGGAAAAATAAGTTGTTGTCTAGACCCGGGAAAAGTTGTTATCAAGACAATCACCTAAGCTTTGCCTGCTTATTGCATGAGTGTCTTCCTTATTCCCAGAGGAACTTGCGATGAAATTCAAAAAATGATGAATTCCTTCTGGTGGGGATCAGGCATAACTAACAGAAAGAACATACATTGGGCGAGCTGGGATCGTCTTTGCCTTCCAAAAAAGTATGGGGGCATGGGCTTTCAGGATCTTCATTGTTTCAACCTCGCCATGCTCTATAAATAAGCCTGGCAGATTATTGCTTATCCTGACTCACTCCCGAGTAAAGTTTTTAAAGCTAGATATTTTCCTTCTAGTAGCTTTCTAGATGCTAAGGAACGGGCTAATTCAAGTTTCATTTAGAGGAGCATTTATACCGCTAAGGATATACTACTTCATGGTGTTCAATGGAGATTTGGAGATGGATCATCCATTGATGTTTTTACAGACCCCTGGATTAATGAAGCAACTAACTTTTTCATCACCTCCCCTCCTATTCAAGATTTAGGTAATTTGAAAGTGCAAGAGCTTTTCAATGAGTCTGGTTCTGGTTGGGATGTACAACTACTAGAAGGGTTGCTAATGCCTTATGATGTTAGACAGGTTTCCAGAATCCCAATTGCTTTTTCAAAGCCCCCTGATCAATTGATATGGCATTATAGTAGGGATGGTTTCTACTCAGTCAAAACAGGATACAAACTGGTGCTTAGTTTGTTTACTGATATCACTAATGTTTTCGTGGAGAAGCCTTGGAATCATCTATGGAACTTGGCTATTCACCCAAAGATTAAAGATTTCATAGGGCGCTGTCTTCGGGAGTTTATTCCATGCAAAGTTTGTCTCTTACGGAAGGGGGTCACGCACCTCACTGCTTGTGATTTTTGTGGCCATGAAGAGGACATGAATCATGGGATCAAACATTTTTTCAAGCATATATTGGTAAACTCGCCTGTACCTAGCTTAACTCGGATTTTAGCTATGTTATAGAGCATCTGGTATCACCGGAATATCAGAGTTTGGTAAGGTAAAATTGTCCCCTCCAATATGATTGTTAATTTCACTGATAATTTCCTTAAAGATTGGCAGGATGCTCAGAGGTTTTATGAGAGGGTCATTGCCAAACCTAGTGGCTTACACCCTATCACTTCTAGTTGGATTAAACCACCAGAAGGCTTTTAAAAATGTAATGTCGATGTTTTTATTTTTAAAGAAAAGAATGCAACGGGGTTTGCCGCTATTCTTAAGGACACAAGAGGGAGTTTTGTAGCTACTATCTCAGGTCATTATTCTTCCTTATTTGATCCAGTTATTGCTGAACTTATGTCAATAAGAGAAGCACTATCGTTGCTGAAAGAAAAACAAATAGATCAAGTCATTGTGGAGTCTGATTGTTTGACGGTTGTTTAAGCTCTCATAGCTCCAACTTTAAATTATTCTGAGATTGGAATTTTGGCCCTTGATTGCCTATTTCTCAAGCGACAATTCCTTTACTTATCCTTCCAATGGATGCGCAGGATTGCCAATAAGGCGGCTCACTCGTTAGCTAAGGTAGCCTTATTACATACAAACCTTCATCGCTAGAATGCTAGTCCTTCTTGTTTATATTCTATTTTATCTTTAGAGATATCTGCTTGTAATGCCTCTGACGGGGAAAGGCTTATAGGATCCGGGTGTATGGGGTAGGCCTGTTGGCCTAGGTTAGCTTCTTTAGCCTTTCTTTGTCTATGGTATTTTATTCATTTTCGTTAAAAAAATTATTTGAATTATGTATTTTTGAAAATTAATTATTAAATTAAAAATAAGGATAATTAATCATAAAATTTTTTATTTTTTAAAAAATTTTCAATTAAAGTATAAGATTTTATAATTTTAAATTAATAACCCAATCTCAATTTCACCTGCCTCCACATAGCAGCCACCTATTCAATCGAGACATACCTTAGATGAAGAATCAGACAGATGTCCATACTCATCAATTCTTAGATGATCTATCTTTTCTGTCGACTGAAATTTCGGGTACATGGACAAAAACTTGGTGAAGGCATCATAGAGTTGCGGAATCGACTCGTCGGAGCTAAAAGTTTCCTCGGCCGCCAAAGCAGTAGCTCTCAAGAACTCCTTTTGGGCATGAAGCCTAGGAAGTGACCGTGATCTACCGATAGTTGTTCTCTCCTGGTACAAATATGTCTCGGCATCAATATCTTGAGATTTTGCCAGAGACCCATCTTCAGAAGCTGCCTCAAGAGCCTCCTTTAGGTTGCTTTCTTGCAACTGACGAAGCATAGTCAAACCAGGACCAGGACCGGGACCAGAACCACCTCTCCTTTTGCTCTTCTTGTCCACTAACAGAGCCGTACAATGGGTTATTGGTTTCCATAGTGAAAGATGCATGAATGCCACCGCTCTTTCTGTCTCTGTCCAATCCAACTTGTACCCGCGAAGCAGAAGAACCAGTAGAGACTCGAACAAAAAGGAAAGTAGGAGTCTTTGAAATTCAAAGATGTCAGCTTGGCGCAGAAACAAGACAGATTCTTTTCATCAGTTTGGACAGAACTTTTGTGAGATCACCAGAATTAGTCGTAAAGCAGATGAAAGTTAAAGAAAACCCATCTGGTTAGAATCAGACCTTTAAAGATGATCAGAGAAACCTTAGCTTTAGCATCTCTTTAAAGTCCCACAATTTGCGGGTTCCAATTCAAATTCAACAGACATCAACCCCACAAAAGATACAAAACCCAGATTCAAAGGCATCTCCAGGAACCGAAACTCAAAACTCAAAAGCCAACTTCCCTTAGTCTGAATCTTCAAGCTAAGGAACTAAAAACCAAAAGCGGGGCCAGCGCCAGCGCCAGCGCCAGAGCCACCAACATCAGATAAGAAATGTAGAAGCAGAGGTAAAGAGGATCAACATCAACTTTGGTTACTCAGCTCTGTTTCTGCTTTCCACTATCCCTTTCTGCTATGTTGCGTTACCATATACATAATTACAAGCAAAGCTCAAAGCTTTTCATTTCTACATTTACTACAGCAGTTAATACAAGCATGTCTGCATTAAACGCTACTGCTCTCTGTTCCTTTCATCCACCATTATTACACCTTCTTTTGATCTGTAATCCCCAATATACCCCCTCTTCCTTTACTTTCTCCACAAACTCTCGTCTTTACAATAAAGTTGCAGAATGTCTGAAGCAAGGTGCGGGTCTCTATATTCAAAAGAAACACAATAGTAAAGCAACTTTGACTTCATCTTGCCAATAAATATTCTATATTAAGCTACTGGGCATATCAATACTGATGTATTTATGGATTCTTCCACACTTTTAGTTAAATTACAGACTTACAGTGCTAGTAGTTTTCATGTCTGCTTAAGTTTGAGATAGCTGAGAAGATCAGGCATTTACGTTCAAGCTTTTTCTAGTTAGTGCCTTGCTTGAATGGTCACCCTGTCGACTTAAAAGAATCAAGCACTTGAACCAATTCAATTCATACTATTACTCTATACATCCTCAGGACATTAAGAGACAAAAAGATTAAGAACTCATATTTAATACATTAAATATTAAAATAATTTGTATTAAAAATACTTTCATAATTATAAAAAATATATAATTAATTACTTTACTTGATGTTGGCGTCAACTATCAATTAACCTATTTTAACTATATTTCCGTCTTAAAACACCGTTGATTTGAATTTGTTTACACATATAACGACATCATTTTGTATTGTCCCGAATTAAAAAAACTGACCAAAAGGCTATCCCAAATTCCCAATCAAAATTTGCCTTGTACTTTTGGGCTTTTTCACGAAATCATTCTTGACCAGTAAAGGAAATAACCCTTCAATGATTGTCCATTTTAGTATAATTTCGTTTCCTTTTTTTTTTTGTATTTATGTTGGTCAAAGAAAGCAGACATTTTCTTTCCTTTTTTTAAAAATGATTTGGTACTTTTGGAGTTTCACTTTCACAGCAGAAGTTACGATCACAGGCATGCATCCTTTCTAATCATTCATTCCAGTCTTAACATAGCCTTGTGCGTGCATGCCCCTATTGAGCTGTCACTGTTTAGAAACGTGATTCGGAGTCGTAAGCATATGACAATAGTTATTGACTAATAAATAAAAATTCGAAATTCATTCAGCCTATTTCATATAATTAGAACTTTTATCTTAATTTAATGACAATTATTTAAAAGTATTTATTATTATATTAAAAAATGCAATGTAATAGAGAAAATAAAAGAAACAAAAAACACGCAAGATTTACGTGATTCGGCTAATATAATTTGCATCGACAAGTAGGGAGAGAGCAATCTTATTTCGTCAAAAAAATTGTTATAAGTGATAAACCCTATAACTCTCCCCTTGCTCACACCATTGAACTCTTTTTTTTTCCTCCTTTCGGGTTGTATCAGAATAACCGAAATACAAATGGTGAAAATTTATATCATCATAACATGTTGAGAGTTATTTATACAGCACATGTCAAACTAACTAACTTAACTGTCAA
>JANZLH020000020.1:2481080-2492825 GCA_026770325.2 Erythroxylum fimbriatum | reverse complement strand
TGATCAAACTCGACCAATTTTTATGTTTAAAATTTTAAAATGATGTTATTTTATTAAAAAAATTAAATCTCAAGCTCGAAACTATAAATTATATATGATTAAAGCCCATTCAATTCAAGTAGATTGATTAGACCCAATTAGACTGGATCTGAACTTTTTTGCCACCCGTAGTTTTGATCAATATATAGGCGAGTCGTCCACATTAATTTAATTAACATAAATTAAAAGGAAAATTATTTCCTCACTAATTTTTAGTTAAATTTATTAAAATGTTCATAAAATATTACTTAAAACATATTTTATAGGCTTACTCGTATTTCTAATTATGTCCTTCCATTTTAAGGATGATAATAAATCAATTGAATCGGATTAATCTATTGCTTAAATATGATAAGATCGAAATTAATTGAAAATAAAAATTGTTATTATTTTATTTTAATTGATTTTGTTTTATGTAAAAAATTCAAACTTCAAATTAGATTTGGGATCCAATTGAGTCTGGATTTTTTTGCCACCCTTAATTTTGATTAGTGGTTAGGTTGGTCCTCCACTCCTAATTTTTATAGGCTTACTCGTATTTCTTTTTAAGTCGTTCCATTTTGGGGAATGACAATGAGACAGTTAAGTCCAATTAATATATTTCGGCAGAGTTTGTCTGAAATGAATAGAGTCCATTGAGATTAACTTGCTCACTTTCGGCTTAAACTTGTTTACACTGATTAATCAATCACAAAGTTAATGACATAATTACACTCAAAACTTTGGACTTCTTATTGATGTTAAGACAAGAATCCGAATATGGTAAATGATTATTTCCTGAAATTATTGCACAACACGATTTCTAGAACAAAGTTTCATAGCCTTTGACAGTTGGAAATATAAGGTTAAATTAGTTAACTAGAGATTTGAGTACTTGGAATCAAAATATTTGTAGTACCGACAAAAACGACGACATCAATAACAATAACAACAACAACAATTCAATAAAAATCCTATCAAATACAAGGTTTAGAGAGGTTCAAATGACCTCAACCAAATGCTTTAATTTGTTAAAGTAGAGGTCTCAGTACCTATTTTCAGATGACTTAGCAATGGAATCAACTAAGAAATCACGGTTTAAGATGAACATTATGCTTTTCCATTGTCATGTAATGTATGATTTACATGTCTATGCTTCTAAAAATTGACAAGGGATGACAAGCACAATGACTTAAGACAAGCACAATGACTTGAGAGACTTGTCCATACAACTAAAGGTGAAACAACTATGTACAACTACAACACCTAAGAAAGTTCAATAATGCTCAGCTCTCAAAAGTGAATCAACTATGAAACACATGTGATTACCTTTTGGTCTGAATATTACATCCGTGTGCTTTTGTCAAAGCTTGAATTGACAGAGCCATACATCAGGATTATAACTGCAGGTTAGAGGATCTTTTAGCTTCATACCAAAGCCTCAAGTTATTATTTTGTAATAGCTTCAGTATTGGCTCAAACTATAGTTTGGAAACCAAACATTTTAATTCTCCTTTAGCCTATTTTTAATTAAACATCCAAGCCTACAACACTTAAGATAATCTATTTCCTCTTTGAGACTTCAGGCAAACGCTTTCTTGCATCATAATGCCAACAAAGGATTGCTAATTCTGCATTTTCACTAAGCTAATTGTTATTGGCCATAAATATTTCCTAGAACTAATGGCATTCATCAATACCCTATTACAAACACCCACAAAGCCTTGTTATATAGAAATCTACATCATTGTGAAAGAAAAAATAAATACTCGGGAACATACCAAAACAAAGAGCTTAACAAAGAAGAAGTCCATTGAATTGTTAAAACCAAAAAGATCAACCAACCAAAGGCATATTGGCATGAAACGAATCCTTATTGTTTGCTTAAATCTAACAGCATCATCTAGTGATATACCCTCAAAGGCTCTTTATGAATAAGTATTCATGAAGATCATACTTAGCACATATGAACAAGCCCTAGGAATCAACTAGATAAGAACATCAAGAACCATGCCAAAACCATTCAACTAATCAAACAAAGCTAACAGCAAGTTAATTTTAAGAAATTCTAATTAAAATATCGACTCTAAGCAAAGCAGATCAGGAAAACGTTCCCACAAAATCCACCTTGAACAATCATTATGCAAAAATCATCATCTTAATCCATTACAAATTACATTTTTTTGACAATATTCCAACAAAAACAGATGAGCATCTAAAAACCAAACCACCAGCTCAAAACCTGAGCTTGGTAAAGAACCACCGGTTCTTTCCAGTCTTGAACCGCTCCTCCAACCTAGCCTTAGTCTCCTTCGCGGCTACAACTTTCTTGTCCCTGCTCTGCAAGACATCCGCGTTGACCACGTCCTTCAAATCCACATCAAGAGTGTAGCGGGTAGGCATCAGATGCTGATAGTTCACCAGCTTAATGAAGCACTTCACTCGAGACTTCTTGGCCGTCTTTTTAGCCGAATCCTTCTTGATCACTTTTCCGGGATATTTCTTAATGCCAGCAACGAGACAGTGACCGTAGGGGCGGTCCCGGGTCCCATCGTCGAAGGATTTGACGATGACAGCCTTCCGGCCGGCGTAGCGGCCTTGGAGGAGGATTACCGCCTTGTTCGGCTTGAGAAACTTCACCATTTCTTATTCACGCTTTCTCGCTCTTTATCTCTCTCTAAACCCTAACCCTAAAACGCGAATTTATATAGCGCATAAAGAGAGGCGATTCAAAACCCTAGATTATTTTTTTCAACTGAAGCTTTGGGTTGGGTTTCTGAGAGGCCCGATTGTCTGAAAAATGCTCCTTTCGTATTAGACATCATTTATTTTGAGTAAAAGAAATAACACTTTTTTGAAGTAGAAATGTCAGAAAGGGCCGGCTCGGCCCGATTTTGCTCCTAATTGACCGGACCATAGGTCGATTATGGTCAGGCTAGACGGGCCACGGACTGAGGTTGGGCGAGTCACAAGCCGTCCCGACTTAGCTTGTAACCCAACTCTTACTTTAAAATGGCCTCGTTTTGATGTTTTTCTTTAAAAAAATATGATAGGTTGGATATGGGTAGGCCTATCTATGTCCATTGGGCCACGGGCTGAGCCACGGGCCACTCTAACCTGGTCGAAGTGGGTCAGGCCAGGAACAGTCCAGGCCCTGCTTGACTCATTTACATCTCTATTTCGAAGTAATTTTTTCTAATTTTTTCTAATTTTTAAAATTCTCAAAAACGCTTTTTGTAAATTTCAGTTTTTAGGCATTTATCAAAAAATAATAGCGAAATATACACACTATGAACACTGTATTTATATTAATCAAATATTATATACATAACGATTCAATTCAACTCATAAATTTAAACTGAATTAATTAAAATTAAATTAAATTATTATAATTATTAATTTAATTCAAGCAACCCTCAAGGGGTGTGGCTCGATGGTTGAGAGCGAGGCTTGATTTCGGTTAGGTCTCAGGTTCGATTCCCTGCTAGCCCCTCTTGTAAATAGGGTGTTCAAAAAAAAAATTCAAGCTTAATAATTTATTTGAATTATTATATTAGTGACATTAAATTAATTTAATTTTGATATTCATGCTGCACGTGTTTTGTTGTTTTTTTAAACCCAACTTTAAAGAAGAGATTTTTCTCAAAAACTAAAAATTAGAACGATTAATTTTGTGTATTGTTTGAGTCTTGCCCTTTTCTCTCTACGGGTGCAAGTTTTCGTCATGCCCTTGTGCATGGTTTTGTTCTGGTAACATTATCTCTCTGTTTTTTTCCGGTGTCTCTGTTTCGTTTCTGCTAGGTATGGAGCCTGCTTTTCAACGCTTATCCCTTCGGGACAAAGAAGATGCTGAATTGGTGATTAAGGCTTCTGAGATAGAAGGGAGCCGCCTCGATTACACCTTGTGTCTGCTGGGTAGATTTCTGGGCGAAAGGAATATCAACTCCGAAGCTATGGAAAGGACCCTTCTCAATCTATGGCGTCCCATTAAAGGCTGCTCGATCAAACCGTTTGGAGGGGAGGGACTTTATCTGTTCCAATTTTTTCATATTGTCGACCTTCGGAAAATGATGGCAGGAGGGCGTTGGAGTTTTAACAACTGTATTCTCTTGGTTCACCAGCTGAAAGAGGGGGAGAACCCAGAGGATGTGGAGTTTCGGTATGCTGATTTCTAGGTTAGAGTACACGATCTCCCCCCGGGTTTTGCTTCGGAATCCTTGGCGATTGCTTTGGGCAATATCATGGGCGTTTTTTCTGGACTACGATATGGGTAACAAGCGGTATTCGTTTGTTGATTACATGCGTATTAGAGTCCGATTAAACATCACTGAACCACTTATGAGAACCAAGAAAATCCGTAAGGAGGGGAGTGATTTCTTTGAGGTTGCTTTTAGCTATGAAAGGATACCCCTCATTTGTTATCTGTGTGGGATCATTGGGCATAGTGAATCTTGCTGTGTAAAGCTCACTGAGTTGCCGGAGGAGGAGATTAAACGGGAATGGCCGGAGGAAATCAGATCGGAGTTTCGAATTCAAAATAAAATCCAACCAAATCAGTGGAGAAGAGATCCCGCTTATCCCGCTTCTGTTGAAGGCAGGTCCAGTAATCAAAGGATTCCTTATGTGGGGGCAGACAGATCCAAACAGAATCGGGTCGTTAACAATTATGGTTCTTTTTCCAGACAATTTCAATTTGCACAACATGTTGACTTTCCTAAGACTGCACCTGTCGTCTCTGTTATGGAAACTTCTGAGACTGCTGCGACGCTAGAGGCTGCTCTCAAGGGAAAGGAAAATACTGATTTGATTATTGACGAAGTTAAGAAATGACCCCGGGAAGCTCCATGCCTTGGTCCAAACTTCGGAGAGATGAACAGCGGTAGACATTCATCTTCTTCAGTTTCAACCTCTTGCTCTACTGATTCACTAACGGCCGGTCTTGATTGTGAGACCAGCCGACACTCATGAATTGCATCGACTGGAATTGCCGGGGTTTGGGCAACCCCCGTGCAGTCAATGCTCTAAAAGATGTTGTTACAGCTAATAGGCCTCAGTTCCTTTTCCTTAGTGAAACTTTAGTTAAGTCTAGTAGGTTGGAGCATCTTCGTACTTTATTACATTTTGATTGTTGTTTTAGTGTTGATAGTTGTGGCCGCAGTGGAGGTCTCGCTATGTTTTGGAATAATATTTCTAATGCTTCTGTTTTGGGCTATTCGAATAACCATATCGATATGAAGATTACTCATGCTAATAATGTTAAATGGCGCTTCACCAGTTTCTATGGTTTTTCGGATTCTCATCGTAAACGTCATAGCTGGGAATTACTCAAAGCTCTCTCCCGTCGATATAGTTTACCGTGGGTTTGCATGGGAGATTTCAATAACCTCCTCTCTGTTAATGATAAGTTGGGTGGAAGGGATTACCCTGTTTCCCTTATGGATGGTTTTCGTGCATGTATTGAGGACTGTCATCTTATTGATGTTCCTCTCGTGGGTTTCGAATACACTTGGGAACGAGGAAGAGGATCAAATTCGTTAATTATGGAGCGGCTAGATAGGGCTTTTGTTACGTCAGATTGGATTGATCTCTTTTCTTTCCACAAACTTTATAACTTGATTTGCCCTTATTCGGATCACAGCCCCATTAAACTGTTTGCTAGCTCTGCTCTACCGGTTAAAAAAATTAGACGCTTCAAATTTGAGAATAAATGGTTGCTTGAGAATGGATTTATGAGGGTTGTGGCTGATGTATGGTCACGAGGTAGACACATAGATCTTTTAGATAAAATCTCCGCATGCAGTGCGGCTCTTACTGACTGGCAGAAATCTCAGGATCACAATTTCACTCGTAGAATTGATCTCCTTAAAAGGCGTATAGATGTTATTCAGAATTCTAGGGTGGATGATGGGGTGCTTTTGCAAGCTAAAGCTGAGCTCTGAAATCTCCTTGCGCAGGAGGCTATCTATTGGAAGCAAAGATCTAAAATCTTTTAGCTTAATTTTGGGGAAGCTAATTCCAGATTTTTTCATGCTCAAGCATCCAAAAGAAAGCGGATTAATCATATTGATTTCTCGGAGGATATACAAGGCAATGCTGTCTCGGATAGTGATCTTATGTGTTCTATTGTTATGAATTATTTTAATGAGCTCTTTGCAGCTCCATTGGCCGTTCCGAATACTGAAGAATTTGGTTGTATCCATCAGGTGGTAACAGATAGTGACAATTTGTCCCTTCTTTCACCTTTTAAAATGGAAGAATTCAAGACTGCAATTTTTGAGATGCACCCTGACAAAGCACCTGGTCCTGACGGTATGAATCCAGCTTTTTTTCAAAAATGTTGGGATATTGTAGGAGTTGATATTTTTTCTCAATGTCGTTCTTGGCTTGACAAATGTGAATTCCCTGACTCTCTTAATAACACTACTATTGTCTTAATTCTAAAAAAAAGACAAGCCTAGTAGTATGAAAGATTTACGGCCTATTGCCCTCTGTAACGTGATCTACAAAATCGTAGCTAAGGTTCTTGCTAATAGACTCAAAGCTATTCTTCCTAGAATTATTTCTCCTATGCAGTCAGCGTTTGTTCCTGGAAGATTAATCTTCGATAATATTATGGTTGCTTTTGAGATTATTCACTATATGAAGAATAAAGGCCGTGGGTCACAGGGTGATGTAGCTTTTAAGATTGATATTAGCAAAGCATATGACCGAGTTGATTGGAGGTATCTTGAATTTATCTTGCTAAAGCTTGGTTTCGATGTTAAATGGGTCAGATGGATTATGCTGTGTGTTACCACAGTTAGTTACTCGGTGGTTTTGAATGATCGAACTGTAGGCCCTATTGTCCCTAATCGAGGACTTAGACAAGGTGATCCTCTAAGCCCTTATCTATTCATTTTATGTGCTGAAGGGTTATCCTCCCTCTTACGGAAAGCGGAGTTAAAAGGTGATATTCACGGAATTAGCATTTGTCGGGGGGCTCCTATAGTTTCTCACCTGTTTTTCGCCGACGATAGTTTCTTCTTCTTTAAAGCCTCTTCAAATGAGTGCAGGCATATCAAGCGGATACTCTCCATTTATGAGGAAGCTTCGGGGCAAGCTATAAACTTTCAGAAGTCTGGTGTGATGTTTAGCGCTAATACGACGACTGATGTTAAGCAGGAAGCTATTTCAATTCTGGGGGTCTCTCAACCCATCGACCACGGTAGGTATCTGGGTCTGCCGTCTTTAATTGGGAAAAACAAAAAGCAGGTGTTTGCTTTTTTGAAGGACTGTCTCCGTAAGCGCGTTCAGAGCTGGACTAATCGCTTACTCTCCAAACCTGGTAAAGAAATCGTTCTCAAGACAATTGTTCAGGCTCTCCCTACTTTCTGTATGAGTGTATTTCTTCTTCCTAAAGGGATTTGTGATGATCTTCACAAACTGATGAATGCGTATTGGTGGGGTTCTTCATCAGGTAATCGATCTAAGATTCATTGGGCCAAATGGGAGCGCCTCTGTGCTCCTAAGAAGATGGGTGGGATGGGTTTCCGAGATTTACACTGTTTTAACCTTGCTATGCTCGGTAAACAAGGGTGGCGTTTCCTCACGAGCCCGAATTCGTTGTCCAGTAAATTATTTAAAGCAAGGTATTTTCCCAACTGCAACTTCCTCAACGCCACGGAAGGTCGAAACCCTAGCCTAATTTGGAAAAGCATCTTCTCGGCCAAGGAGTTACTGAGTAGAGGGGCAAGATGGCGTGTGGGTAACGGTGACTCGATTCGAGTGTTTAAAGATCCATGGCTTAATCGTGATGAGGATTGCTTTGTGCGCTCAACTCCAATAAGCGGCGTGGAAGACATGAAGGTTAGTGCTTTGCTTAATTATGAGAACTCAGGCTGGGATTGTTTATTTGTTAACGGGATTTTAGCTCCAGAAGAAGCCTCTCACGTTCTTAAAATCCCAATTTCCCCTTTGCTGGAGGCCGATCATTTCTGCTGGCACTATACCAAGAATGGAGTGTACAATGTTAAATCGGGTTATAGAATTGCCACTAACCTGTACTCGCAGCTTCCTTCTTATGTGGTTGGGGGGCATTGGAATTCTATTTGGAATGCCAAGATCCCTCCGAAGATCAAGGATTTTCACTGGCGCCTGATGCGTGGTTTTATCCCGTGTAAGCAGAGACTCTATGAAAGAGGTGTGTCTTTGGATGTGTCCTGCAACAAATGTGGGCAGGTGGAAACTGTGGATCATCTGCTGCTCTCTTGCCCGTATGCTAGAAGTGTTTGGGCGGCTGCAGACATTTTTTTACAAGGTGATGATATTAAATCCTGTATCTCTTCAGTATTTGCTGGTAATTTGTCTGATGCTGGGAATCGAATTTTGGTTATTTGCTGGAGCATCTGGATCCACCGCAATCTTTTGTGTTGGAAGCAATAGGATATTTCCCCTAATGTAGTTGTGATTGTTGCGGATGGTTACCTTAAGGATTGGCAGGAGGCTAAACATGCTTTCTCTTAGATTCAGCCGTGTGGTAACAATCTTCCTCGTTCTCACTCTTGGCACAAGCCTGAGTTGGGTTGGTTGAAGGGCAATGTTGATGCTGCGGTTTTGAGGAGGGATAATAGTTCAGGTTTTGGGGTTGTTCTTCGAGATGACCAGGGGCATTTTGTGAAGGCTTTTTCGGGTCATATACCTGATTGTGTTGACGCTTTGATGGCTGAGGCTATCTCTATTAAAGAAGCGTTGACTTGGCTCAAGAGTATGAACCTGGACAAAATCATTCTGGAGTCAGACTGTTTAGAAGCGATAAACTATCTCCTTAAGCCTTCTGGTAATCTATTAGAGGTTGGTGCAGAGTTTGCTGAGTGTTTGACACTTATGGCTCACTTCCATTATTTGTTCGTTCAATGGACTTCGCGGAATGCTAATAAAGCAGCTCATTCGTTAGCAAGGGTCGCTTTATTAAATGCAAACCGTTTCGTTTGGGATAACATCCCTGGTAGTATTATTTATGTGTTTCGTTCTGATTTTTCTGCAACTGTTTTTAATTCTGATGAAGCTTAGGTCCGGGTGTATAGGGTAAAGCCTATTGGCTTTGGGTTTAGTTGCTTCCTCAGTTTGGATCTCTCGCTTTGCTTTAACGAAGATCTTTAATTTCAAAAAAAAAGAGAGCATATTTTTATTATTAAAATGTAATATCTATACTTAAGTGGCTCATGTCATAAGTCCACGTACTCAACAAAATAATAAATGATTATAACAATAGCTAACATCTTGTAAATTTCAGCAACAATAAAATCATTAAAATAGTAGTACCAACAACTGAACAACAATATCATATTGCAAAATACCAAGAGAATTATACTAAAAATGTACAGATAATCATGAAAAATAATTTATCTGCACATTTATAGATGCAAAATCATTAATAATAGTTTCGAGATCAATATATTATTGTTAATATTAATATAATATTATATTAATAAAATATATCGTTGATTAATAATATTTTATTCATATTTTATATTAAAATAAAAATAAATAATAATATATTTTATTATGATATTAACAAAATATATCCTTGTTAATAAAAACATTAGCATTAACAAATTGATCTCAAAATTTTCCTTTTTTTAGGTCTAATGTTCATATGTGTATATGTATCATCCTTTAACTTACATAAATGTACACATCCCAAAAAAATGCAAATAAAAAATATAAAAAGAACTTGTTCTTTTCTTTTCCTTAAGAAGATTGAAATAGAATCACTAGACCGCCTAATTGATGGCTGGGACCGAACTCTTTTTTAGCTCTATTCAATAAATCTTAAATTTAGAATAAGAAACTCAACCATAAATTTTATCTTTTCAATTTTTACAAGGTAAAGTTTGAAGAAACCTTTTGGTATATATAAACATCTTGAAGGAGATTTATTGATTTTTCAATTTCTATCATTTTTAACGAATAGATTTATTAACCTTTAAATTTTTAACTATTTTAATAAATTAATTTTTTAATTTTCAACTTTTTTAATAAATGGGCCCGCTATAAACTTTTTGATATATATATAAACATCTAAGTAGATTTATAGACTTTTCAATTTCTACCCTTTTTGATGAATAGATTTGTAAACTTTTAAATTTTAATTGTTTTAATAAATAAATTTTTTACTTTTTTACTTTTTAATAAATGGGCTCCCTAGAAATCTGGACCTTGGGCAAGTGCCCTTCTTACCCTTGCTCAGGGCCGACATTGACTAGGATCACAAGGCAAGAAGGTAAGTTGGACTAATGAGCTTTTAGGATAGAAACTTTAGACAGAGTTGCATTATCCATATCCCACTTGACAAACCCCTCTTTTAATCCTCTCCAAATGACCTTAAAAGGCCATAAGCCTATTTCATTTGAAAAGAAATGAACTTGTCCTAGTAATATGAGATTTTAGGAATTGTCAATAAGTAATACCCACTCTTTACTATCAGACTGAACCGTTTACTCTGAGTCCTTATTGGGATGTATTGATTTATGTGTTTATCATCTTCAGGATACCCTAAGTTTAGCTCCTCAAGGATATGAAACATCACCTACAGCTTACACCTTATACAAAGGAATGAAGAATCAATAATGGTCCTAAATCAATAATTAAGATTAAATGACATTTTGCCTAACTAAGGATAATAGAAACGTCTAAATGATTGTTGTATTCTACAAGGAATATTATCAAAGTATCTTCCGAAAGATGTAGATGGTGAGTTGAGTTATCACCTTTATTGAATAAGCCAGCTCAATTAAACCATAGATGGGTGGTTGAAGATGGTTACTAATATATTAAAATTAGACCTGAGTAAAGAAACCTAAAACAAGATGATGCTCCTTGATTCTATACTTGTCTTCAACAAGCTTACAAGAATTTATCATTTATGTTTGAAAATTTGTTTATGATCGAGAACATAACATGGCTATGATAGTACTTGTGGTTCGAAGATCCTTAAACAACTTGAAGGTCATCTTGATCAAGTTGACATCCTTACAAATCTAAGAATTAAGAGTTCCATACCATTATTGATCCAAGTTTTAATAAGAAACTAGAGCAAATAATACACTCCTAATGACTATACAGATCAATACTAAGTTAATTTAACATGAGCCATTACCATTCTTTAGGCATGTTAGCTTGAAGCCTAAGTAAAAGGGCCAATTATTAAAAAATGGCAAGTTCAATCAAAGATATGATTCATTTATGTAAGAAAAGTATAGTTCTAATTAAAAAATAATTAAGCTACCTAGTAAAAGTTGGATCCAACTCTACTAAGAACAGTTGCAATCTAATTATAATTCTTAAAAGCTTGTCTATAAAAGGCAGACGTACACCTCAAGATAAGTTATCATAAACATTATCATAATCTCAGTTAGATATTTCTCTATATACATACTTAATATCCTCATAATCACTTTAACCTCTAATAAATATTTTTACAAACCAACAAACTTAAGACTAACCTGATCTACCATATCTACCACAGATTTAGTATATACCATATAATTGTAAAAAAATAAATCATATTTTAAATCTAAATTTTAATTAAATTTCAATACTAATTAAAGTATAATTATATAAATTGGTAATTAATTATACAAAGTATTAATTTTTTTAAAATATAATATGAGAGTTAGTTATATTAAGACACCTTATATTGAATGTTATCTAAACTAAGTTCATCCTTAATTTTAACACTTTATTATA
>JANZLH020000020.1:2445758-2461362 GCA_026770325.2 Erythroxylum fimbriatum | reverse complement strand
TTCATAAAGTCTGTACATGACTATGAACAAAACGCGCTAAAGGGGATTGCCTTTAGGGCACTACTCTAACAATCTTAACGTTCTGTACACACATAAGTCGACTTACATACATGTACAAGTCGACTTATCAGAACCGTGTAAGCACAAGTCGCCTTACACAAAGGTACAAGTCGACTTACACCTACATAAATCTCGCTGAGGTGTGAAATCTGAAAAAGTCTAGTAGTATGCAACTCTATCTCTAACTAATAAAAATGTTGTTTTCAAATGACTCACATGATGCAATGATTTACTTAAAATATGAACTCAAAAGCACACTATATAATTAGGACATAAAAGAGAGATTAATATAAAGATGTTCAGTACAAAGAACTCATCAATTTGAGAAACTTTTGAGAAGAGAGTACGCGGTCTTATATTAAGAATAATCTATCAACACTATTTGCTCATCATTCAACCTCCAAAGTGATCACTTAAAAGAATTAAAACATAGAACCTGAAAATTTTCCAAGTAATATAGAAAACATACCCGAAGGATAGCATTAGAAGAAATGCTGCGAAAGATAGAAGTTTTGGTAAAGCTCCAGCAAAATATCCATCGACTCAAATACACACGTCAAGCTTGTCACAACAGTCACATATTATTGAGAGAGCAACATAACCTCTTCTCCCATTAAGATACATGTATAGATATTATAAGCTGGTCTTGGGCCTTAACTGGAACTGAAAGGACTGTTGGGATTGGGCTGTATTTGGCGTTGCTTCCCATTTATGTATGTAGGTGCGTATGATCTCTTGGTTGTCGCTTTCAATGCTTCTTATTCCAGTTCTTTTAAAAGATCATTTTTCTCATACTTTCTCAAACCGCTAATCTTGAATCTGAAATCTGTCATCAGATTCTCAATTTTTCGACAAGTTCCGAAATCCCCACCGTCCTCCTGTTACTCTTATCGCCTCTCTGTAGGCTTCGTTGTCTCGCTCTTTCCCTCCTTTGAGGTAAGTTCTGCTCTTCTTTTCCTTTTCTTCTCTCTTTTATACATCAATGCATTATAACGAATTTTGGCTTTCACTAAAACGAAATTAGGCTCTTTTAGAAATTGGGCCAGTGTTCTCTTTCCAATCCCCAGCACCGGTACCATTCTTTTCCGGCTCTTTTGCATCCCTATTTGTCTGAGTTCGCCTTCGACTTTGTAGTTTTTTACCACCCAATTGGTATTTAGGTTCAGTTCTTTCTACTTTTTGCAACCATTCAATTTACATTGTCTCTTGCTTCTTTATATCCTGTTTCGTACTGTTTTAGGAATTTCTTTGTGACTATCGTTTTTGGTGTTCTTTTCGATTTTGTTCACTTTTCTTTTTCATTGTGGAAAATGAACTTACGGTGTGAGAACAGAATTGTCTCTTTTTAAAAGGAACCTTTTTGTTTCTTGGGATTTAGGGATCCGCGTGGATTTGGTAGAAGAAGGTTACCCCCTTTTGGTTGTGTTCTATTCGTAGCTATGTCGGTTACGGCTGGTGTTAGTGATACTGCATTAGCAGTTAGGGAGAAGCTTAGAGGTAAAATTGGTTCAACCAAAGTTAAGAGATACTGGCCTGGAAAAGCCCCTGAGTGGGCTGATGAGGCAGATGAAGATGGGGACATTACAATGACTAGGGCAGCTGCTGTTGAGAGGTATTTCCCCAGACAAGATGATTCTGATGTTGCCCGACGGGATGACCCCAGACTGCGCCGTTTGGCTGAGAGTAGGATTGATAACCGTGATGAAGTGAGGGCCGAGCATCGCCGAATCCGGCAACCTGAGATTGTTTCCAGAGATGAAGAAGAATACCAAAGGCAAGAAGGCTTGGATGTGGAAGAAGAGGATGAGGAAGCATTGGAGGAAAGGAGGAGGAAGATTAAAGAGAAGTTACTTTTGCGTGAGCAAGAAGAAGCTGCTCTTCTTCCTGAAGAAGAGGAGGAGGAAGCTGAGGAAGAGGAGGAAGAGGAATCGGAGTATGAGACTGACTCTGAAGAGGAAACTACGGGAATTGCGATGGTGAAGCCTGTGTTTGTGCCCAAGTCAGAGAGAGATACCATAGCTGAGCGTGAGCGACTTGAAGCTGAAGAACTAGCTCTTGAGGAAAAACTAAGGAAGAAATTGGAGGAGAGGAAGGTGGAGACGAAACAAATTTTGGTTGAGGAAATTCAGAAAGAAGAACAAATACAGAAGAACTTAGAAATGGAGGCAAATATTGCTGATGTGGATACAGATGATGAAGTGAACGAGGCAGAGGAATATGAAGCTTGGAAGGTGAGAGAGATTGCAAGAATCAAGAGGGATAGGGATGCCCGTGAGGCAATGTTGAAGGAGAAGGAAGAAGTTGAGAGGGTCAGAAACATGACGGAGGAAGAGAGGAGGGAATGGGAGAGGAAGAATCCTAAGCCCGCTGCAACTTCGAAACAGAAGTGGCGGTTTATGCAGAAATATTACCACAAGGGTGCTTTCTTCCAGGCTCAGTCTGATGACCTCTCTGCAACTGTCGGAACAGATAATATTTATAGGCGTGATTTCTCTGCTCCAACAGGAGAAGATAAGATGGACAAAACTATTTTGCCCAAAGTTATGCAAGTCAAACACTTTGGCCGCAGCGGAAGAACAAAATGGACACATCTTGTCAATGAGGATACTACTGATTGGAATAATCCGTAAGTTCACTTCTGCAAATTGGTTCTGGTTAATAATTTCAGTTTTTGCTTTCTTTGTCCATTCTTCTCTTGTCCAAGCATTTGTCTCCAGATCTGATCTTCTGCTCCTTAATTGCCACGAATAATGTGATTTGCATGATGTTTATTTTGTTTTAGCTTATCTTGAGATTTGATCTAAAATAGCTATGGAGCGTTTAAACTGGGTGAAGCATCGAGTTTCAACAAAGAAACATGATAGTACATGGTTAAAAACCAAGATGCACCCTTTGCATGATTTTTAATTTTTGTTTCAAACTGCAGATTAACTAAGGCTCAAGTTCCGATCTTTATGTGTAGTCTCACACGGTTGTCGTAATTTGAGTTAGAAATGAGTTCTTGCCAGTGGGAGAAATTGAGCCCCTTTTCTGAGGAATTCTTGTTTGGTTGGAAAAACAAAGTTTGAACAATGGTCTTAAGTTGGTTGACTGGCTACTTCGTTGTAGGGTATTATATAGTGCTAATGAATTTTTATCTCCATTCCTACATTTCTGATGTTTTATGGTGGGCCAAGTAAGCTATTAAACTATAGTTTCACAGTAGGCACGTAGAAATAAGACCTATTCATGGCTTTCTTTAACTTGTGATGTTTGTTTTCAAAGAAGGGATTTTATTTTTTTTTTGGCCTTGGAATCTTCCATTTGACTGTTGTTTGAAGTAGTTGATAGACACTTTTGAATAAGTTTCCACTAATAATTTATCGGAATTCTGTGCCTTCTATCCCTTTAAATGTATCATTGCGAGTTGCATATTGGTTACTGAATCTGTTCTTGATGTCTGTTCTGTAGGTGGACATTTAATGATCCTCTTCGGGCAAAGTACAATGCAAAAATGGCTGGGATGAATACATCAATTGATAAACCCAAAGGAAATAAGAAATTGAAGGATTGGGACAAGCACTAAGTTATGAACTGTTGCCTAGCTCAAGTAGGAAGGCCGTCTTTTAGTTGTATTCTTACGGTGGAATATAAGGAGCTCTAGCTGGAAATCTCGAAGGCGTTTGTAGTCGTATACTTGTATGCATGCCTATTTCAACTTTCCAAGAAATGCAAATTCTCGTAAATTTTGGTGTTTGCATATACACATTTTCAGTCATATCAGAATTTTACATATATTGATGAGGGGAATATTGCTTAAAACCTTTTGATCTCTAGGATTATTTGCCTCCAATAGAAAATGACTGCTGCTTTTTCTTTTATTTATTTTCTTTTCATGCGGCCTTTATCCTCCAGTTTGCACGTAAGCAGAGAATGTTAGACATAACCTTTGTTCTCTATGTTATCAAATCTGTAATCTCCTAAGTATCAATCAATGACAGTACCTGCCAAACAAGAAGAAGTCGAGAAAATAATGATTTTGTACGACCGCATTCATTGGAAGTACACTTCAAGAGCAGGCTCCTGTTGTTCACTACATCTATCCTGTAAATTCCTATCTCTTTGCTATCCGTTAAGCTATACTGAAGTGCAGAATAATCGTCATGCCATTCCAGTGCTATCAACACAATCCAAATAAACCGTGAATTACTACTGAGTTGTGTGTACATGGCAGCAATAAAAAGAAGAAAAAAAAGGAAAACCAAATCAGGCCGAATTGCATTAGAAGGCCCATTCAATTGCTGCTAATTAGGGCTTCTTCGGCCCATATTTCAGGTCAATCTCTTCTTCTCCCATGTCCCCTTCTCACTCATAGTGTTGTCTGTTCGGTTTTGCATCCAATGGTTCAGTCCTTTCTCATTTTATGAAGTTTGATGTCCATGGCAGAAGAAGACTCAAAGCCCGAATCTACCCTGCCTCCTTCTCCCGTACTCTTTCTTTCTCCGTCTATATATATAATTATGTACTTTTATGTATTTATCCAATTGGATGCGAGTTAGATTGGTGAATTTTCTGTGGTTATGAGGATTCATATCAACGTTGATGACTTCTGGGATTTCTCGGATAGGGCTGATTATCATAGTCTTGTTAGGGTAGACGCGCATGGAAGGGTTATCGGCAGACATTCACTTCGTAGTTTTTTGAATTGTACGTAAATATAACTGATAGGACACTGATCTATGTCTTCGGTAAAAGATTGATTTCCCCCTTTTTGAAATAGTATTTCAACCGCATTCAATGGAAAGCAAACTGTGGTTGTGTGACTAGCTGTTTCTTGAACTGGATGATATGAAATAATTCTTGTATAGGGGCGGATGTTTCGAAAGCTCATTTAGTTTATGTTTAGATGATATCACCATAACTATGTATGAGGCTATGATTGTGATAATATGACCAATGATCGGGTCACTAACTTGAGAGGAGTTAATTATTGTGACTAACTTAAGAGGTAGTTGCGCCTTTTTATTTTTGCTAGGGATCTTGGCTGTATTGATTTTGGTTTATGCAATAGATTGTGGAGGTCCTGTGCAAAAGTTCACGTGAGACTAGCCGCTTTGCAGTGGGTAGCAAGGCAGGATTTGCCGTTTCTCTGATAAACAGAAAGTTGGAGGATGGTGCCCCCATTGCATTGTACATTGAAGCAGTTAAGGATGGGGAAGAACCTATAAGTTTTGGCCCTGATGCAGTTCTTGTGAATTATGGTGATGGTTGGAAGTTACAAACAGTTACCGAGCTGGATTATGGTTGTAAGTCATTCCTCTTATCATGTCTCGTGTTCTTTTAAGCAGCTATTGAATACAGCAGTAGGATGTTGGGTTACTAATATCTTTTTTTTCTTTCTAAAAGTAGGTATTAGGAAAAAGGAGCATGCTCAGCTGATTCCAACACAGATCCTTAATAAAGTGGTACGAGTTTTAAAATTCTCTGGTCTGAATTTACGTTGAGTGTTTTGCCTTATTAAAACATTTTTAAATTCCATCCTCCAAAACATTTTCTTAAGAATATTTCCATCAGAAATATATAATTAACTGCGGCACAATAAAGTTAGAAATTCACTGCTTGGTCAGCTGTTAGTAGCACAATAAAGAAAATTTGCATGCTTTTTCAAAAACTTGGACGTGCAAATTGCTTTTTCAAAAATTTGGACATGCAAATTGCGTTGAAATTTTTCTTAAACAATCAACAATTTATTTATTAGGCTCGTAGTAGAGTTCAAGTCGGCCTTGGTTGCTAGAATCTTCCCTTTTTGCTTGATTTAGCTCCCGTTCATTAGACATTATGTTGCCTTGACTGACCTTTAAAAGGATCCTTTTGTTCCAAGTTTTTGCTAGCGCTCTCTCTTCTGCTTTCTGCCTCTGAATTTGATAGCTCTTCTCTCCTATTGTATCTTTAGGCCTATATAAACATTGAATAAATTAAGTCAAACGGTCATATCTCTCCTTATCTTCAATGGATTCTTCTATTTGCACTTGTTTGCAAATGTACTTGTTGGTTTATCAATAATACTCAATTTGGCATTTTTGCATAAGCTACATCTTAACTATTTGTTCAATAATTTCCTAGTTCAATGCTCAAGTGAGCAGTAATTAAACATAAGGTGCCTGCAATGCCATACAGCACGATTTTGACAATCTTGACTTGCTTCCAATGTTGACTTAATCTATTTAGGGCTTAAGCCTGATCTTCTGGAATTTGAGGTTCTAAGGCTTGTATTTTGTGAACAAGGCTGGCAGTTAGTTCATCATTTTGGTGTTATTATGGTGTTTATTTCACTTCCTTATATTGGAAATCTTTGATTACACTTTTCTTACCTGACATAAATCGAATCTCCCTCTTTCTCCTCAGCGGACATCTGATGGTACACATAGTACAAAGGCAGTTGTCAAGCCAGGAATCAGCTTTCTGTACATTGCAAAAATATTGGTAGCCTTTGGGTTGATTTTTGTGCTTGGTGCAATTTTCACGTTGGCTCTTGAGAATCTTCCCAGACTGTTACTCTTTGTTAATACATTGACATAATGTTCTATTGACTATTCAGAATATATGCAATGGATTTAACATGTTATTTACTAGACCAGTAATTAGAGGAGAGGCCTCTATGAAAGTATAAGGTGCTATGCATCAGTATTACGTGGTGAAAGTTACGCCAATGAAAGTTCGTGGGCTTGTGCATACGAGTTGTGGAAGAAAATTGATGGGGGAAGATGGGGAACTACTAGATTAATATCAAAGCCAAGACTACGCTCAAAAACCTGAACATGGCTTTACCATTCTAATGAACTCTGTACCTGATGCAAATTCTACTGTTGGAAAGAATTTACTTTGTTGTTGGAATAGTTAAAGGATGCGTGGCATGTGTTATAAAGCATCGTGCGGTTAATTGATGTGTTTATTGTAGCCTATCGCTCGCTACACTGGCTGGGTGAATGTGTTTCTCGCAGAAATCCCCACGTGCTTGAATTTTGACGTTCCGTACTGCATGGCAATGCTAACTGAGGCTTTAGTGTCTGCTATTGCCAGCCCTAGCCAGTATTGCATATTTTTCAAGAGCTTTTGACAGTCATGGAGCTCATCCAGTGAGACAAGCAAGGAGCTTTGAATTGCAGAACACTGCACTAGTTAGCTTTTTTTTTTTTTCTTTCAGTTTTTGGTTTTTATCCTTAAAAAAAAGGCTCCTTGAAATTATTTCTTCATTTTAGGGCTCCTATGAACTTCATGTAGTTCATGCTCATTACGAACTTCAAGCATCAACGTGTTGACAGCTTAACTGAGCATCAACTTGAAACTTATACTTGGAAAATATTGAATTTCTTATAAAAAATGAATATAAGATCAATTCCTTTACAATTAATTTACAAAATTTACTAGAAAGTCGTGAATAAAACTTTTTCTTTTAAAATCTTAATATATAGTCATAAGGGTAAAATCATATTCTTACAAACTAATTTGATAAAATCTAATACTATAATACCAAAATCAAATAAATGACAATATATAACTCTTCCATATGAGTGGGTTCTTGAAGGAGCAATAAGACAAATAAAAGAGAGAAAATAATTGAAAAACTGTAAAAGAGAAAAAAAAAATAAGACTTTTTTTTTAGGGCTCAAATGCTCAGCCAAAATCATAATACTGATAAACAAATGCAACCATAGAGAGAGACAAACATCTTTAATTTGCAGACTATTTACATCTTTGCACAAATATTACACTGAGGCGTCTTTTGGTCTACGCTTACAAAGTATACAAACAACATTTGGGAAGCGAGGTTTTTCATACAGCAAAGAGATTCTGCTGTAAGAACCACAATAAGATGGTGCAATGTGCAATCCATTCTAAGCTAAGCTAAGCTATCACCAGAGCTCCGATATATTTCATCGGCATGCACAGCAGGAACATAGACTGCATCCTTTAGTGAGCTATGAGTTCGCCCATAAAGCGCATAAACAAACACACCGATTAAGAGCCATATGGAAACACGGGTCCACGTAGCAACACTGAAAGTTTGAGAGACCAAGCATGGTATATCAGAACTAAGATGTAGTGTCAGATAAAATTTTCCAAGGCCAAATCTCAGTTGAAAAATTCAAGCATGTACGTCAAATGGATTCTATACATGGTAACTTGCAACTATAGCTTAATGTCTACTCACCCCAAATTTACAAGCAGGTAGGTGTTAATGAGAATGCAGATGATCGGAAGGAGTGGAACAAATGGACAAATAAATCCTGCAAGGAGATCAGAATTTCATTTCGTAAATTAGCTTAAAACTCATTAGAAACTCACATTTAACTAGTTTGACGCTGCTAAAGCATTAGGGATAAATAAATTATGTTTCTCATATACAATTACATGCACTAGATGAAACAAAAGAATTATAATCAATACTTGGTTTAAGCATGAAACTATTCTTTACTGCAACATCACTGCCTTAAGAAATTTAGGGACACCGTACACTCCTGCAGATACCAAGGCCGGAACCAAGTCTCTGCGGATTTGACATATGTATCAAGTGATGACGCATATGCCAAAAGCTGACATGGGATTTCAATTTTGTTTCAAGAAAACTAACTGCATCAATCAAACAAGGGAAAAAGGGAGAAGAATGAGTACCTCCAGTATGGCCAAAGCTGTGCCTTGCCTCATCTTGTTCTATACAGGTCAATACAGCAAGACCAAACAGAAGAAGAAGACCACCAACTCCACATGATGTAAAACGAAGAAGCCTGATGGATGAAACATGAAGCTAATTAATCTCAGGAAGGAAAGCACAAGTATGCAGTTGGATGTGGCCAGTAGCCCATACTACAGAAGCAACAGACTGCAGATGCAGTATAGCTGAGTCTTAAACTTCAATCACAGAAAAATCTCTCTGAGTTTAAAGTTGTTGCTATCCACAATTGAAAAAACAAAATTCATAAAGATAATTCAGTATTACCCTTATCAGTGTCCTTGCTCAAGTATTCAGAAGTACAACTGTAGCCAATTAATGCTTAACTCAGAAACATGGTTAAAATACATCTACCAACCTTGGAAGACTTGTATCTGAAGCTGCATGTGTAAGCACCAGTGCCCCAAAACATGTGAATGCTATGGTCCACCCAGCAACTTTTCGTCTGTTTTCTTCATTTAGGACAACTGAAATGATAAAAGAAAAGATAGAAAATTAGATGTGGTAAGACTGAGGCCAACCATTAAATTACACGGAATCTGCCACGGAGACCTTGCGATACAATACAAGATGCATCAAGAAATATTTTACAGCACAAATTCCTTTGCATACTTTGATCAGCATATCTGAGATGCGTGAGTGGACCAAAGAAAGTTTTGCATTGGAAAGACGCCAATTTTAATGCTTGTATACTATCATTCACTTTCAAAACTCAATTGAATACAACTCAGTTTATAAAGATACAGGATTATATATGTACTTTTAGTTTAGGCATAAGAGAATAAATTAATCACGCAGATACAGTTAAGTCAGAAGAATAGGTATGCGATTCATTTACAGCATCTGTTTCTTTCATCAAGGGTTCTACTAATTGATATGCTTGCACAGATAACCGAAATTCAAGTTCTTACTTGGTTGATTTTGGCTCTGCCTATGATGAAAATTGAGAACTTTTCTTTATAGATCTATTCAGCTTAAATGCCTCATTGAAAGGTGTACAACAGGTTTTTATCAGGAACCAATATTAGCCCAATAGGAATTATAGAGGTATTCACATAGGAAAATGCACAAATGTCAAATCTCTTCCTTCAGACAGTGGACTAAATCTAACATGGGGATGTGCTCATATTAGCAAAAAGATCTCAGAATCCATAAACATTTCAGAAAATGCAAGTAAAGGTGAAAGAACCTAAAGAAACTTACAATTTGCTTGAACTTCCTTTTTGACAATTACGGGGTATTCAACTTCTGCATTCTTTTTGCATAGTAAAGGTAAAGAGCCATCATTTGTCCCTTCAATATTGTGGGTACACTGACTGAACCGCAACGACACAGAATCAATTGTTTCCTGAAGTGAGGATGGAAACGGCACCTCATCTGGTGGGACATATCTCAATATCAGTACAGAAATTGCAACCATGGTGAAAGCAAGAAGGGTACCAACACTGACCTGCAAAAAAGCATCACCAAGAAGAGCTTAATAGACAAGCATATATCAACTTATAAGTATATTTAAATATCTAGTTGGTCTTAATAAGGGAGAAGTAGATCTCCAGTTTCCCTGGACCATGTGATTGGAAGGGGATTATCCACCCTTACATGGGTAGGCTATAGAGGGGAATATTCAATTGCGCTTCCTTCTTAGCATTAATCCAAGTACATGATTTGCTACATTATTTGAGAAATGATCCTTGACTTTCTGTACTTTGGAGGGCTTCGTGAGTGTGAAGAAATGGAATACTAAGTGATGATGACAAAAACTTACCATCCCAGCCAGCTGTGAAACATCCATGAAAAATGCCAATATTGCAGCACCAAGACCAGTAGCCAATGTACTCTTCACCGGTACTTGAGTACTTCTATTAACATCCGAAAAGAAAGGCGGAAGCAGTCCATCTCTAGACATTGCCATCAAAATTCGTGGCTGACAGACAACAAAGTAATTGGCAAGTCAACACGGAATCCAATTAAATAATATGTCAACCAGAAAGAAAAACAAAGAAAGCCAATCAGTCAAGAGGACATAGCCTCCCTCATATCTAGATCTTGTGTCTCATTCAAAACTAAAAGTAGCCCTGCGAATATTTGATGGATCCTGTGATGATCAAAACTTGAAGTTAAAGAGATAGAGACTTCAGCATCTTCCACCTTTTCTCCTCCTTCTTTCAAACTAAGATGAGTGGAAAGGATATCTAGTGACAGCATAACTTCCACAAGTATTTATTCTATAATCATGCCCCACTGCCTGCCCACTGTGTACATGTTTTCCTAAGCATGTGCTTGCTGGCATCTTAATCTAGCCATTAACACAGGCTTGCAATCTTTTCTTCCTTGATATATGTGGTTGAGACTTAATGTAATAGCTTTTACTCAATATTACAATGGCTAAGATAACCCAGGCAGCTATTACAGCGTTCTTTTCGTCACTAACTTCAGGCTCTCTCTCAATGCAAGAGAGGGTACCAAAATAAACTCCGACATTGAAGTTAGAATTTTAAGTTCTTAGCAAGGCATTATAAGGCCAAGTATATGGTTTTATCAACATTTAATGCTGTAATAGGCTTCTTGTTAATCTTTACTTTTCATCTACAAAATCAAATGAGAAGTGGGCTGACTAAATCATTTTTCACAATAGACATAAATAGAGCTCTTTGTAAATACAAATTGAAGTTCAACTTTTGGAAGTAATCAAAAGAATCAAGAATATCATTTCATCAATAAAACAGATAATCATAAATTAGAAAACAGTACAAGGACCATGGATCAGTCATTAGGTACAATGCAGTCAATAATAAGAATTGGTGAACATTCAAAATTTACCAAAAGGTATTTAGGACAGCACATACTGTTGTCATTGGTAAAAAAACATGCGAACTAGCTTTAATTACCTGAGGAAGTAATGAGCCCATCAATGTTGAGCAAAGAGCCATAACAGCTCCTGCAGTAATTATGTACCTGGAATTACCACAAGGAAAATGAACCTTTAACCAAACATCATACATGATAAAATTAGCTCCAACGAGAAGTAGAAAAGCAAAGGTAAAATGAAGCTCAATCGGTGACAACTTCAAAAACTTACGCTGCCCATTGCATGCCATGGCTAGCAAATGCTGAGGAGATGGGAGTATCAGGATTCATTGCATGATAAGGTACCAGACCAACAATGACAACAGAGACGAGCATGTATAAACCACAACATATAGATAGTGCAAACCCTATTCCCATTGGCAAATCTCTCTGAGGATTCTTTACCTATCAAATAAATTGTGACATACATTTGCAAATTTAAACTTTCAAAGTTATGGTGCTGCTAATGGAAATAAAAGTATGCATAAAAGAGGGAAATTGGAAAAGGGCAGTACAATGCACATACTTCCTCAGCAGTGCTGGCGACAGAATCAAAACCTATGTATGAAAAGAAGACTGTAGCAGACCCTGCAAGCATCCCATCTACCCCAAATGGGAAATACCTGCAACCAAACCACATTAGATTAGCCAACCTCTGTTCAAGAATGATAATTCAAGAGCATCTTTAGCATGAGATGCCTATTACCCAGTAGGAAGATTGTAACCAGCCCATCCAGTCTTGAAACCGAGATAAGTACCAGCTATTATAACAAAGAGCATGGCACAAACGTTCACGGTTGTTACAACACCTTGAGCCACTGTACTCTGTGCAATAGAATTCATTTAAGTAATGTGAGAAAAAAAAAAGAACAAGAAAAAGCAGAAGCAAACAAGTTCCATACAGGGACAGAATAAAAATGACAAAAAGGAAATTCATTTACCTCCTTGATACCAACACACAACAGCCCAGTCACAACAAATACTAGAATTGCAGCACATGGATCAACCACAACATCAAGCCCAGGAATATGTTGACGGGCTAAAAATGCAGGCAGACTGTCTGGACCTCCAAACAGTAAAGCCTAAATGCATACAAGCGGCGCAAATATTAAACCAACAGAACAACACAAAGCTTCTCCACCATTAAAACTTAACATGTAGAGAAATACTAAGTTAACCTTGCGTCCCAACCATGCAAGAGGGCTAAAATACTTACCCTTCTCCAACACATATGTAAGAATAATGCTATGCACTGCCAGCAGATGGACATCGACTTGCAAGTTCTGCATAACAGAAGGCAGAAAGAGCAGCAGCAATTCCAGCTATCAGAAAGGAAATTGTAAGAGCTGGCCCAGAATGCTCTCTGGCCACTGTTCCGACAAGAATATAAACTCCAGCTCCAATTGTTGAGCCCACACCTGATCAGATAAGTTCAAAAGAATTCAGTTTTAAGCTATCAAAAAAGAAAGGGCAGATCGGTATCTTGCAATTGGTCAGCCAAATTCTTCAGCATACATAAATAACCATCTCCTGATGCTACCAAGAAAGAGAATTACGTAGACAAGGTCAATCTCCAACTATTATTAAACATCCAAATGTTTCCTCTATCCATATTAAGTAGAAAAATTCTGAATACCAAGATAAATAGTTGATATCTACTGTAATCAACATTTATCGCCTCACAGGCCATTAAAATTAAAATTGTCAAACGGTGAACCTTAAGATCTCAAAATCACAAAAGCAATGATACATAAACACAAACCCCAATCAAATTTCAACTGAATAAGGACAAGAGAAGGCGAAATAAAGATGAAGAAGGAAGAGACCTACCTATTGCTATAAGGTGAAGAATCGATAACTCTTTTGCTAACTGGTAGTGCCCGTGAGCTTTAACATGAACAGAATCAACCTGTTTTCTCCTTATCAAACCCCTAACACAACCTCCCCAAGCATCGGTTCCACCATCCGTTTGCGAATCATTGAGAAAACCCATCAAATTTCCCAACTTTCCCCTTACTATGAAACACCCAACAAATTATATGAACAACCACGATAATCCCAAAATAATTTCGCAATTCTGTGAGTAATTTACAAAATGGGTATTCCCTATTCCCAAAATATACAGAAACGAATGTTTTCAATCTCTTGAAAGTATTTTGTTATACACAGAAGCGATAAGAAATAAGAGATAGATCTTAATCCCAGAACAGCCCTCCTTCCCTATGCAATAAAAGAACTTGGAGGACCTGATTCTCTGACAAATCCCAGAGGGAAGGGGGCAGATTCTGAAGAGATCTCCGTGTTAGTGTTCGATAAGAGAATAAAATACAGCGAAAAGAAAAGAACTTGGGTTATATTTTATAGCCGAATCGTACGACTCTCCCTAACTATTGTGACTTAGCTTGGATTAGATACCCTGCCGCCTGCTTGCTTCAATTATGTATGGGATGTGTAGGCCCCACCTCTCTTTCGTTGTAATAGATTCTACTGGGGCTCACAAGTCACAATTTCTTTATTCAATGATTATTTAATTGCTTTTTTAATCATTATTTGTAAACAGAGCAGCCTCTGTTTGTTATTATAGCCTTTTTGCTTTTTGCTTACTGTGTGTTTTCAATCATAAGTTTTAAGACTGTGTGCCAATTAATGAATTGTATTATTCTCGGTCAGCTGTTATCAGATTATATCAGTTAATTTGGTTAACGAAGAATATCAATTATTTATTAAAAATATTTTGTAAAATTATTTATTTAGTATTAATTATTTATGTGTAAAATAATTTGTGAGGGCATAACTTTAAAAAAATATTATAAACTATTTTGTAGAATATTAAAGAAGGTTCATTTTTCATAATTAATAAATGTAAAAAAAAACTAAAGTAGTATTATCTAGTGTTTTTTGTAATTCTAAAATTGTATGTATTTTATTTTTATTTTTATTTTTATTTTTAGTAGATCAAATTCAGATTAGCATAATATATAAAAAAATATGAGTCAATTTTGTAATTAACTATGACTAAAGTTTTTTAAAAGAGAGAGAGAGAGATGTAACCAAAATTTCAGTAAAATTTTGAGGACTAATTTAAATAAACTATTTTCTTTAGATAAAGAAATTATAACAGAAACTAGAAAGAGTAATAGAAAGTTATAGGTGAACAACTATGCTATTTGCAGAACCGAGAATATAGGTGAACAATTATGTTGTTGTCTTCCATTAACTTAAAAGCCCTTCTTACATGATGTTTCAGACAACGTTACAATCATCATTAATGTACATTTTGTATAAGTTGAAGACAAACGTTGGTAGGGAGGAGCTTCCAATAAATTAGCTGAGTGGGTTAACTTGATTGGGTTTAATCAAGTTAACCCACTCAGCTAATTACCAAATACACTTACTAGTTGTTTGACATGGTCAAATAACTTAAACTTTTTAATCAGCCTAGAAATGACTGATGAGTCATTCACCAAATGGGGCCTTTGATGAGGTCATCTCTGTTGATGAGAAAGTTATCCTATGATGAGACTTTAATAGTTATATAGGGGCAACCTCAGACGGATATCCATAGATTCATGGAGGTTTCAGATATGAAGATAAGAATGATAGATAGATTGCTTTATTGGACATGATGGTAGCGTTCGAGTTGATGATAATCAATTCTTTATTCAAGAAAAACGAGAAACAACTAGTGACTTTTAAGAGAAAATCACAAAACCTCAAATTGATTATTTCCTTGTAAGGCGGAGCGATTAACCAAGGTGTAAGGATTGTAAGGTGATTCTAAAAACTTGCTTGTCAACTCAACATAGATTACTAGTATTAGATATTGTAATTAAGGGATGGAGGAAGAAGAAAAGTCTTGGGAGGTATATTAGAGTCAGATGATAGAATCTGAAAGGGGATATAAGGTGGAACAATTTAAGGATAAAGTAAGATATGGAGATTAATGGAAATTGAAAGGAGATGCTAATCAAATGTGAGAGGGAGTAG
>JANZLH020000020.1:2414798-2426240 GCA_026770325.2 Erythroxylum fimbriatum | reverse complement strand
ATGATTCTCTCCAGTGGAGTCTGATTCACTTCCCACTGTTTCTTCCGAGCTGCAATCACTTGGAAGGAGTTGAATTCGGTCTGCATTTTCTATAATCCAGGTAGTGACTTCTGGAGATGCTGCCCATTCTGCTACTGCTTGCCGAGTTGATTCCCGTGTGAAATCATCCCACTCTTTCTTTGAGAACTTCTTCCGCTTGGAAGTCTTGTGGAAGGTAGAGTAATAATCTCGCTGCTCTGTTGCTTGCGAATGACCAGATGGTGATATCAAGCCTGTCAAAGCCAATACAGAATCATGTGCTGCTAGAAAACTGCCACAAGATCACAACAAACAGCAACCTGGTAGACGTTCCATAAGTATACAGCCAATCAGAACAACATTTCAATATGACAGCATATGGATCCAGATCAGGGCAACCAGATTTAGTGGCTAAAAACCTTCCAATAAGGCAATCCAAAAGTTTTCACCCATTGAAGTTAACACATACACAGTATTTAATGCCAAGTTTCACATAGAGAGGAGTACAAGCTCTCAATATAGGCTAAATATAAGGAGGACATGTTTATCGGCATCAATCTCTTTGCATGAAAATAATATCCCAATCTAACTAGAAACAAGCATAGAACAATAGGATAGTTGATTGCTAGCAGCATCACAGAATCAATAATATAAAAGTAAGAATATAAGCAAATCTAGTACCTTTAACAGGGGTGGACCACGAAGATGGGCTCTCTGGACTATTCCACATCTTCCCTCCAGGACTTGATTTTGCCGACCTGCTCAGGAATTCAGTTCGATTTTTCTTTGCTGATAATTGTCCTCTTTGTTGGAGCCAAGCACTTCCACCAGCAGAAGACATGTCATCCCTTATTGGAGAAAGGAAAAAGGACAGGTGTAGAAGGTTAGATCGTAAAACAGAATGAACTTCTGCAAGATCAGTCTGTCTTTATCCATGTACAATCACAATCTCAACAAATCCTTGTATGTTTTCCTATCATCCAGTGATCATAACTGAAGATCTTATGGTTTAAGGCCCTGGATTCTAGCAGTCTAGCCTCAGCATTATATATCAAGTGGAACAATTTATCTAATAACTACAAATCTTTCATAAATTTATTAGTTAATTTTTAAAAACAATGGAAGAAATGGTAGTAAACGGAGGAAAACTTACACATAATAGAGCCACTTGTTAATATGAAAGCAGATTAAATAGGTGAGCGCCCAGACGACAATTGCCAAAGGAGTATCAAGAGTGCTCTGGTAAAGAATAAGAAAACAAGAAATAAAATGTTACTCATCAATATTAGAGGAACTGAAATGCTAACAAAGACATATTACTTGCCTTTAATCAAAACGCTGTCAAACTAAGTGTAGAACATAAGTTCTCCTATTAGTAAACCCCAGCTTTGAAAAAAATGAGGGCATGCCTAAAATCAAAGCTTGCCTTGCCCTTATCCCCATGTTGTTTCAGACTAAGGTAAATGGGCTAAATTTGCCAATTATAATTGTGTTCATGCCCATAGAAAGATCATTGAAAGCCTAGCTATCAGAATCTGACATAAAAGGGGAGGTAACCATGCTATGACAAAAAGGTATCCATTATAGATTTTCAAACTTCATTATCCATGAATTTGAAATTCGTCTGTCTAATAACAAAAGGAGTCAATCCAATGGGTGCAACTGTTGAAGGAGTGATGCAGCAGTGTGGCAGCTGTATGACACCTTCGCTCATTTACAACATATTAAATCCTTTTGAGTCATTCAAGTATTCAAACCTCCATAAACTTGCATCAAGCAGCAATATGAACTTGAATGCCATAACAAACCTGAAGAATGAAAGTGGTTGCAATTATGCGCATTGCCCATTTCACAAACTCTGCAATGCCAACATCCACAGTTCCATCTTTTGCAATCACAAATTTCCTCACAATCCAATATCCCAATGCAGCTCCTGCAAGAACAATCCCCACTAACACAAAAACATAGACCTGTGAAGAAAAAAGGGATAGTCAAACTCTTCTACGAATATTGATAGCATTGATGGCTCAAACTCCTCTAGCAATAGCTGCCGATGTACCCACAAAAACCTCCTTTTAACAATGTTGATTGAGGACTTACCGGATTGTGCATTTCGTCACTCAGCCCAAAGTTCAAAAGAATCGAATTTACTAACACTGAGATGTGATGCAAAACAAATGTACCAGCTCCAAGCTGCAAAGTTAAAAAGTTATGAGATTTGTAGGCACTTCAGAACAATAAAAAATTGAAGCGAAATAAAAAACAATGCTCACCACTGATCCATATACGGAAAGATAGAATATATTTTTCCTTCCAGTTGGCAATAATTTCATTCCCTACAACATTCACCAAGAAAAAACAGAACGAGTATATCAGCTGAAAAAGCAACTCGAGTTGACAAGAAAATAACAACTATAAGATTCTAATGATGAAAAACACTGCAACCGCCAGCGCGTCAATATATGATCTATTAAAATAAACACAATAATGACAACAATTTCTCACTTTGAAGTATCAAGATAACCATTTGAATCAGATTCACCAAAATTCCACAGGAAGTATGAACTCCCCACCTTTTTTGGATGAATAGAACAAGGAACCGAGAAGCAACCAACAAAAGTTTTTGAGAAATGGTTTTCCATGCATGATGAACTTGCCAAGATCATACATGTTGGCTTTAATCCAGATTAACAAAACATTAATGCATAAAAAATAAAGTTGATTATGAAAGTTGGTCACACATATATGCTTCAAACAATTTGCTTTCCCAATGGGGCATGCTTTCAGTGAAAGGAACTCAAATTTAGTTGTAAATGCTAGCAGCAACAAACATAAACTAGAGCCAATATTTCCCTTGCTCCTTTTGGTTTCAATGAATGGGACAGGGAAGGGCGCAGGGGGTCTGTTTGTCTCAAAAAAAGAAGAAGTTCAAGTCCAGTACCTGAAAAAGAATGATTAAAATCACAAGGAAAATTCCGATTGCCATTGAAGTGCTGTAATAAAAAGGAACCCATCTGCTAACAATCGGTGCAAATAATAGTATTACAAACCCCACTGCCAGACACAAAAGTCGCCATAACTGTTGATCTGCAGACATTAAAGGACCAACATGAGTCTGGAGAAAAACATAATCAGAAAACTGAACTCAACTGATGAGACAGTGAGAAAAGGAAAGATCAAATCATACCTTCTGCCATGGCAACAGTGACAGAACCATTAATTTCCCCAATGAATTTTACATCAAGATATCTTTCATCAAAGGGGGGCAAGACAGAATTCCATAGCCCCTTCTGAACAGTTTTCCATTCATCCATCCCACAATGGCATAAATTGCGCGATGCATTCCTGCAAATGAGTATCAAGTGAGACAAGATTCCAATAGCAAGTTTACCAAGTTGCAAAAAAGAGATGGAATCATACCTATGGAAGCAAATCTGAATTCTTCCGTGCAGCCTCTCAGGGATTACCAAAGATGGAGATAAAGTAACTCGAAAGGAATTAGCATAACTCTGAAGCTTCAGTCTTGAATGACCAGAAACTCTAACTCGTTCACAGTATAGAATGTCTTTGGAACCAAGACCAGATAATTTCCCATACAGAGGTGATGGAGTAACATCCAGAACTGGGTTTTCAGGATCAACACCTGTAGTATAGCATGCAAGGTAAGATATACGGGAAAGAAGTCTTCACCCAAAATATTGCAACTAGATGAGAAAGGTCAGTGAGTGATACTATCTGGATAAGCAAAGTAAAATACAATATCAAATTGCATTGGCAATACAGAAGCTGCAAAAAAGGTTCTACATGCAACTTGAACATACAAGACAACTACTGCTAAATTTCATTGCATTACAACTGTAAGACTATTCACTAAAGAACATTTAATCTGCAGGGCAACTCATCAATAAGCACTAAACAGCTCTACATAATTATGTAGCATTGCCGTATACAGTAACATTAGACCTAGAGAAACTTCTCCTCTTGGGTCATTAAATTGTCTCTGGGAGAGGAGGGTAGCCTTAAAGATTTAAATCAGACGAACACTAACTAAAACAAAGTACATTTGGGTTAGCAAGGAGTTATGTTGTACAGGATGATAGTCTCATCACTGGTAGGAGAACATATATGCACACACTCTTAGGAAAGTGACGTTGGCAGACTTTGTAGCAAACCTCAGAAAGTCAATCTCTTCATCTGAATATGGTGAAGAAATATTCTTTCACCAAAACTTCAACCCCAAAACAAGAAATTTATGGCTTCCCTAAAATTATTTCCCTAAACAGGACGAGAATAATAAACAGCCTTAACTCCCAACTTTGGAGAACCAACTATTACAAGGAGCATCAGCCGAAATTGAAACAACATAAGCAGCTTAGTAAGTTTACAGCTTTCTCCTAAACACATTTCTAAAAGGAAACAATAACGAGAAAATTATACTATGCTCTTCTAACTAAACCTAACAAATTGGCATAACGAAGCTGGTATGCACTGACCCTTTATTGTGCCATCGTAGATAATCTGTTTTTTACACTGCCAAAAGCTCAATATGCAAAGCATCGTATACAGGTTTAGCATTATTTTAAGTCCCAAATGAAGAAACAATGAGAAGAAAAAATCCAAAAGCAAAAACCCAACTCTTACAACCATATGCAATTCAGTTTCTTTTCTGCTGCCTCAATTTTTTGGTACAGAACCAAATCGAAACAAATTCATGGACATGCATAAACAAACCCCATTAATGAAGAAGGAGAAAAGAATGGCAAAAAAAGTAACTTTACAAACCCTTCCCGAACGGCATGCAAAACCAAACCGAAATACTACAAAAAGAACCAGAAAAGAAGAGAAAACAATAAAAATCGAGACTACACATATTTATTTGCAAGCATAACATACGTACCTTTGGGAGCAGTCTCGTGAGCGGCATATGAGAGAAGAACAAGGGAAATGTTGAGAGACAGGAGAAGTAGAAGAAGAGAAGAGCTCATGATTACCCGTCCCTCTCTTTCTATCTCTCTCTCTCAGTATCTTCTTCCCTCTTTTCCTCTGTGAATCGTATCTAAGCGTTTGCTCTCCGCGTGAAGAAAACGAAGAAAGAGAGAGAGAAGGACGCGCGCTTTGGGCTCTGAAAAGTTTGTGCTGTTTTCAACTCTGATCGCGGTTGGTGTTCGCACACTGAAACGCCGCGTTTTGGACAATAACATTTTATTGGTAATATATTAATACTTAAATTTCGTTTCCTTGCTTGATCACTTCGATCTTGTAGTGACCCGAACAGAATGAAGGGGCAAGTGAAGAAGAAATCTGAAGCCACTCAACTACATCCATTAATCGGATGCGCAGAGTTGATTCTCCCGTGGCTGAACCCACAAGAGTTATCCAACATCTCGCTCACCTGCAAAGCCCTGTCCCTAGTCGCCAACTCCATCACTCGCCACCGCTCTCTCGATGCCGCTCGATCCCTCGAGAACTTCCCGCTCCCATTCGGCAACTCACTCTTCGGCCACCCTCCCTACGCCTATTTTCTCTACACCCCATCTCAAGTCCTCCCTTCCGTATTCCATTCTTCACGCCAGCCTTGGGGCTCCCCCTCCTTCCCCTGCTGCGGAGGACCAAAGACCTACTCGCCAGTGCCTTGTGGGTGTGGTTGCGACGGTTGCGGCGAGGAATGGGCTCAAGGGCTTGCCGGGATGGGTTTGGAAATAGTGAGTGAGTGCGGACCTTGTTGTGGGTGTGGGTTGGAGTGTGGGAATCGGTTGACTCAGAGAGGGATTTCTGTGAAGTTGAAGATTGTGAGGGATAGTAGGAAAGGTTGGTGCTTGTTCGCTGATCAGTTGATTCATCGAGGCCAATTTATATGCGAGTATGCAGGTAGTTGTTTCATTGTGGCTTTGCTGCAAGAACCTGTTGACATTTTGTTAAAAGATTTGTCTGTTTTTAGTTACAAGTCGGTCCTTTTGAATGTATCTTGTACTGTTTCTGTGATTGATATCGAATTCACCTGCCAGTGCCTCTTGTCCTTGTTCTTATTCTGTTTTCAGGATTGATTTCCTGGTGTTACTTGTGACTATAAGTGCATCTCATTTGTTTTATTATGTGAATTGAACTTGGGTTGAGCAGGTGAATTATTGACAACGAAAGAAGCAAGGAGACGCCAACAAATCTATGATGAGCTTGCATCTGGTGGTTGTGCCTCGTCTTCTTCTGCCCTGTTGGTTGTCAGAGAGCATCTTCCATCAGGAAAGGCCTGTTTCAGGATAAATATTGATGCCACAAAAATTGGAAATGCTGCAAGATTTATTAACCATTCTTGTGATGGTGGTAATCTATTCACCGTACTGGTTAGAAACTCAGGAGATATCCTTCCTCGTCTCTGTTTTTTTGCTTCTAAAGACATAAAGGAAGGTGAAGAGCTCACTTTTAGTTACGGGGAAACTAGGGTCAGTTCCAAGTGCTGGCCATGTTTTTGTGGCAGCTCTTGCTGTTTTGGAACATTGCCTTCAGAAAATACTTAATACATTCCTGAAATCTTTTGATTGGAGTAGTTATGATAATCTTGAGTATTCCCCTTCATTGTATGGTTCGTGTTTCTTAAACTGTAGTTTGGGAAAACCTTATTTTAAATAAATTGTAAGAAGTTATTTATTCTGATGCTATCTTTTACATCAAAATTAGCTATTATTTATATAAAATCGACTTTTCATAATATAAGGAATTTTCAGCTTAAAACGTACTTCACGGGGAATAAACATTGATGCCCAAATTCATATACTTGTATTTTCTTTCTTTTTCTGAAAAGAACAGAAGTCTCAGTGCATACAATTCACACTTGGCACGAAATTAGGAAAGGTGTACTGTTATCGAAATGCAATCAATGGATACTGCCAGGATTTTCTGTGTTTACCAATTTCAATCATTTATTTATGGTCCATTTTTGTCCATTTTTATCTTATCCTATTGAATTTCAGCCATTTATTTATATAAAACTCATATAAATAAATAGCTGAAATTTAATGAAATAAAGTAGAGACAGAAAAAATGGACAAAAAATTCGTGTCCAATAGTTATATAAACACAGTACTTGGCACGAAATTAGAAAAGGTATACTGTTCTCGAAATGCAATCAATAGATACTGTCAGGATTTTCTGTGTTTACCCTGTAATATTGAATCTTAGTCATTTATTTATACACCGTCAAGATATTTTGTCCATTTTTTCTTTTCTTATCTTATCCTGTTGAATCTCAGCTATTTATTTCTATAAAACCTATATAAATTTTATATAAATTCTATATAAATAAATGACTGAGATTCAATAAAATAAAATAGGGACAAGAAAAAAAGTACAGAAAATCCGTCTCTGATAGATATATAAACACAGGAGCCCTGACTTAAAGACTAACGAAAGAATTGAAACGGACTAACAATACAATAATCGTTCTTGATTAGAATTGAATCGCACACAAAAGGAGAGAGCTATGTATGTTTCCTCGTATGTCATGCTATTTACATACATACAAACATGTATTGATATGCATGCACGTCTACTTCTTGGCTTTACATCCCAGACGTCAAGGGCAGCACAAATCTTGTGCCTTTCTCTACCCCTTCTTCAATCAACCTTCCTCCTCTAAACACTTCCCCCAAGTTTATTATCAATATTAATTTAATTTTGCCCTTCTTTTAATTAATAACTATATATATATATTGGTTAATTAGATATTATACCTTGTGTTTGATTACAATATTCATACCATACGTATCTAACGGGCTCCTTGCACGCGCCCCTCACATCCACCAACACACCGCTCCTCTCATTCCGACCATAACGCTCTATTCTTGCATCATTAAACACACACGCTTGAGCATGTACATAACAAGCTTGTAATATTATATATTATACGTAGTAGTTGGCTTAGACTGTGTACTCACGAAATCTCTTTACTTCCTCCCTTAATTAAGATGTCAATACGTAACAAAATCTCGTATCTATATATCTATGTTTATGCATTACTTAATCAACTAAAAAAGGGAAAAGAAACAAAGAAAAAAGAAGAGCTTAACACATTCACCTTGCCAACCCCTTCACGAGGCCAACGTGCTGTCTCATTTTGCTTCATTCACGTATAAACACCAACCCCACCACCCTTCCTCTTTTGCTACGCCTTCTCTTTACGTTTCTTTCTGCCTCTCTCCCACAAACCCTAATAATCCTGCCATGGACTCCGATGCTGTCTCCCAAAGTCGGAGGAAAGTTATCGGTAAGCGTGCCACAGCGGACCCCGCCGGGGGACCTGCACAGCCCACGCCAGCACCTTCAGCTCCATGTGGTGCGTGCAAATTCTTGAGGAGGAAGTGTGTTAGCGGGTGCATCTTTGCACCCCACTTTAGTTCGGACCAGGGTGCAGCCCGGTTCGCAGCGGTACATAAGGTGTTTGGTGCCAGTAACGTGTCCAAGCTGTTGTTGCACATCCCGGTGAGCCGAAGGCATGAAGCAGTTGTCACCATATCCTATGAGGCTCAAGCTAGGCTTTCTGACCCGGTCTATGGCTGTGTCTCTACCATACTTGCTTTACAGCAACAGGTTCATGAGTTTCGAAAACAGCAGTAATTGTTGCTATAATATAAAAACAAACCATCACCTCTATATATATGTGCACGTAAAACTTTTTTCTAAAAACAAACAATAGTTTAAACTTGGAAAGATGTTTTAAGCAAATGAACCTTCTTGACACAAATATATGCAGATATGGTTTCTTAACACTTTATATATGTGGAAACGGAATTACTATCCCAAGATTTTCCGATAATTCAGATGTTGTTTCAGTATGTATATAATAGTTTCCATTTTTGTGATCTATCTTATGTTTGGACTTTAAAGGAATCTTAGTTTGGTTACACAGACCACAGTCAGGGCTTTATGAACACAGAACAAAAGAATGGTTCCATTTCATTATTTTCTATTATAGGTTCTGTTGAAAAGCAAAATTCATAGATTAAGGAAACAAGAAAATCCTGAACATTAAACAATGTCGTCCAAACTCCAGACGGTACTATACCAGAGTTAACTATTTGGCGAGATGTTCTCACAGTTCTACGTACCTTGAAGTTTGGTCTAGTGTTAAACAAATTTTAATGATATCCACAAAATCTTTGAGGACTTTTGACATTCCAAGATTGTTTTAGTTTATGTTTCTTTTAATTATTAAGAAAATAAAAGACACAATTCTAAGTTTTTTTGTGTGTGTGTGTGTGTGCAAGAAATATGTTAGAAAACTGTCTTTCGGTTGCCATTAGATGCAGAAACGAATCTGGAACATCGTTATGGATTCTATCTTTAAAAGCCTGATTGGTCTGGCATAAAATCAAGTGGTTTCTGAATGTATCTATTAAGTTTGTGCAGGTGGCATCTTTGCAAACTGAGCTTACAATGGTCCAATCGCAACTAATAAACAGCAGGTTTGCTGTGGGCAATGTGATTCAGAACGCACAGCATGAACAACATCAACATGTTGCAATGCTTCAACCAGCGTACTCAAACAACTCCTCCGCTTCCACCAGTCTCATCAACATGAGCAGTTTTACCTCCAACTTTGACCTTGTCACTGAGACAGCTCCTTCTTCTAATAGTTTGGATCCTCTCCACCTTTCTCGCCCATCTCATGATGAGGAAGACGATGAGGAAGAGAGCCGGATTCCAGCCATTTTCTCCAGATGAAAATAATACATGAAGATATCCAAAATAATAGCTAGCTAGCTAGCTAGCTAGCTAGATTGTCATTGCTAAGACTAATTGCACATTTCCATCATATCATACTCTTTTCATATTATTTTCCTTCTCTTTGGGACAAGGAGGCAAAAGATATATTTTACGTTTTTACTTCATAGATAGTATGGCTATATGAAACTAGCAGCTGCTCATTCATTTTCTCTAAACTCTTGCTTTGCATGAATTATTTTACTCTTCTTCTCCAAATCAATCCTATCCTGACCTGCCCATATTGATCAGATCTGGAAGAACTTCTTAAAGAGTTGACACGTATTACTCATGAAATTTGATCACTTGCACAAACACATGCATTATATTGTTGTACAGGAAAAAGTTTTGGGACCAATTTTTGATGGCCTAACCTTATTAATTTTTTTAATTATTTATGATAAGATTATTCACTAATAACTAACAAAAATTGACCATACAGTTGAGGTGGTACCTTCCTTGTACTGTTTAACATTGTTAACGTATAGAGCTTCGAAGAACATTAGACATGCGTCAAAAGATTTTGGAGATTCAAATTTGTTAGATTTGGTCCATTTATTTATAGAACTCATAATAGAGTTTTTAGGAGTTAATTTTATTTTTTTAATTCAATCAAAAAGTATTCATCGTTAGATTGAGTCTATATTTGGTACGAGAGTTTTTGAAACATTTCTTATTTGGAGGATTGTAGCTATAGTTTTTACCTTTGTGGTTCTGCCAGATTTTACTGGGGCTGGATGTTGTTGTTCGGATCCATGACCTTGTGAGGTTTTGGTTGCTGAATACCTGCAAAATAGATAAGGCTCACCGGGGGTTGTTTCCCGGGAAGCCCCTCCGACGCTCAAGTTATTTTTTTGTGGACTGAGAGAATGGAGAAAACTAGGGTTGTAGAGTCGTACCTGAATCCGGTAGGAATAGTACCTTATATATGAGATTCGTGCTAGGTTTAAGTCTCTACGTAGTTTGCATGGGAGACTAACACCTGTAGATGGGCTACGGATGATGGATGAACCCGGGCCTAGGTCTGGGCCTGGCACAGCCGACCCGACCATAAGCCCCCTACTCCTCGAGTCTGATCCAAGAGAAGGGTCGAAGGAGTATGTAGAGATCGCACATCCTGTCTTTACGGCAACTCGTGCTATGCCCAACTGATCAATTGTCGTGATGTAATCTCTCGATCGGGCGCAATGGTAGCGCGTTTGACTCCATATCAAAAGGTTGCGACAAGATCGATTGTTCTACTATGGTGATACGACAGGTCGGCCGGAGACCAATGCGCTATGCGCAATAGCTCCTGCTATGCCACGCGACTAATCGGGCATCTACGCCTAGCGCGCGATTGCTTAGGCTAGAACAAGACAATTAGTTGACCCGTGTTAGGACAGGACGATCGATCGACTAGCGTTATGGCAGGGCGATCGATCGATCGATCGATCGGGCATCAATGTGTCGTCGTAACACTAGGTCTAATCATTATTTGACGATACGTATCCTTTGGGCGCTGTTCAAAATTTGAAATGATACGTCCTGTTAATTTCCGCGCAGCTGTCATGCGCTGTCATGTGTGTCCTTTCGACTGTCATGCCGCTTCGACTCTTTAACAGACCTAATTTACCACAGCTCAGATTTTGCCACGTGTTCAACCTCGGCTCGGATTTCACCACGCGTCTA
>JANZLH020000020.1:2366478-2400562 GCA_026770325.2 Erythroxylum fimbriatum | reverse complement strand
AAACAAACTACTATTGATTTGAAAAATGTTTATGGAATAAAGTGGCCCTATTTGATGATTGATTTCGTCATATTATGGCTATTAACCCCTTCGTAAACTTATTAACTAAAGTCTAACCGTAATATCTCAACTCTTTACATCCTCCTGTAAACCAATACTAGGTCTTGACTGGAAAACTTTACAACTTAAAAGAAGAATTTGGTTTGAGCTCGACGCCAAAAGTGTCAAACTAATTGTCAGACATTTCATGTGAATCGGTTTATTGAAAAAAAAAAAAGGGAATAAAGAGGTGAATGCTTCATAGAACAAATTCAGTCATTCTTCTGCATTAAATCCATTTGTTTTCTCAAAGTTGGCGGAATTCTGAGGCTTTTGAGAAAAATAATTTACTGTGAAGACAAAGATATTCTATACACAATTACGTGGTCAGAACTCAGATCACAAAAATGAGATACCGTCGGCTAAAATAATATCTTTGCCTACAGTTGCCTCTTTTGGTCTCTTACGCCACACGAATCTACATAAATTGCTTGTAAAGTGGCTCCATTTTTAAAGTACCGAGGACAAATCTGCGTATCATACAATTCAGCAAACATGGATAATTTGGGGCAGACAGATCCATGATAAGTTAGCATATGAATGAAGAGATGGATTTAGCTCATTCTTGTGTTTGCCTGGTGAATGAGGTGGACCGGTGTACGAGTTTTGACATCAATCTGGTTCTGGGATCCTTCTCAAAAAGTTTGACGGCATCGTATTGTAATTTACCATTCCCTTCATTTATCCCTCGAATCGTATGCCATTCTGTTGTCGAACGACTTGCATTAACAGCTGGTGAGAAATGATTTATAAATTGAGCCAGCTATAACTTAAAGATTGCCTACTTTAGAGGCCTTGCAATTTCAGACTACACTGGATCGTTCAACCACTTTGAAAAGCAAGTTACTCGGTGCTGAAATATGGACATTGAAGTTTATGCAACTGCATACAAGATTACAAGGTACCATCTCAAACATCTTCAATCCTCACATGAAAGAACTTTTTTGAGTCTGTTTCGTCCACTCTGTTGACCGCACATGAACATCAGAAACTATGATCGATGGACCGTTTCCAACCAGAATATGAAAAGTCGTAATTGCCTTTCTTTCTTTCTTTGTAACTAATGCTGTATGAATTTGTTTCTTCAGTACGCCAATCTACAAGTTCGGTTTCTTCGGAAAAGATACTTGAAGGCCACGGTGCAAAATTAACATGAAGAACACTTCGGCCACTCTTGATAGTATTGCGTGTGTACAAGTCTACACCCGACAATCCATCTCTTCAGCTACTCCATCTCACAAAGAAATACACAATAACACCTGTTAAAATCATTCCCACATATTTGATCCATCTATCAACACGATTTCGCCTTTCAATGAGCCTCAATACAGAGCTGGAGAGACCCACAGTGTTCAGAACATCCAAAGCTTTGCGCTGTGCCCTCTACAGTAACATAAAATTCAATGAGAAAAACTTCTCTCACGATTATATGTAAAATCAAGATTCTTAATCGACGTGTATTCTCTCAGGTGAAGAACTTGAGAAATCACAAACCATGTTAAAACGTACAATCACTTTTTAAGTTGAAGGTAAAAGTATTGCCCTTTTTTATCCATAATTCAACATAGCATTTACCAGCTAATCATTAAGGAATCAATATCAATAATTTATAATCAATGAGTCAAATAAACAGCCTAGAATCAGCCTAATTTAAATTCCATTTTAAATTCAAGATGCCATTGTATTTTTTGCAAGAAACGTGTCATATTAACAACAATTTAAAGCATTTATTTAGTTATTCATTTCTTTCAAACATCAATTCCCTCAAAGCAGCACCTCTGCATAGCATCAGTCTTACTAATAAATTATTGTCATAAATGTCAAGAAATAGTCCTTAACCAGTCCAAATAATTTAATAATCTTCCCTCATCAGAGAACGGATTACACCTTGATTTGCAATACTCAGGAAGAATATAGCCCAGAATCAGCATCTAGAAAGCAATAATTAAGATTTAATCATAGATACCTTTAAGCGGTCTCTTTGTTCCGAGTATTTCATAAGAATGGCAGCTCCAGTTGATAAAGATTCTTCCAACATCCTTTTGGAATTCTGGACTGATGTCATTGCTTGCGCTTCCTCGTCAAATATTCTCAAAACATGAGCCGACTCACCATTCTAGAATGTACATAAATCATTTAGATAAAAAGTAAACAACAACGCTATGATGAAGAAGGGAACAATTTAAAACTATATACAGCTTTTCCAAGCAATTCTGCTCTCTCCTGAGCTTCCTTCATTCTCCTTTGACTCCTTGAGACATACTTATCCAGACTTTGTTTCAATGACTCGGCCTCTTCTGCTACTTGTTCCACCTTTCTGTGCAACAAAAGTTGAATAATCTGATTAAGGACATAATCTGTCAATTGCATCATTTATGAGAAATGCACACAAAGAACAGAGGGAAGAGAAGAGGTTCGTTGAAAGAGATGGATGCAAATAAAACATTTTCTTGTTGATCCTTTCTAGTACCCTTTTTTTTCTGTACAGCAGAAACGAGGAATAGAAAATTTATATAAAGTTGTGGTATAACACATACAGGCACACAGACTTGATTATGCACCACTGCTCCAAAATGAACCTTAAAATTTTAATGTTCTTGAAAGAAAATAAACAACTTCAAGAAGTTTGTTCCAAATAACCCACAAAAGTTGAGTTTATTACAAACATGTCAAACCAGCTACAAGTTATCCATTTAAAACTACCAGCAAGTGCTAAACCAGTTAATGACTTTGAAGAAATTTTATTGGGTATAGAATACACTTAGATGGTGTTTGGTACAATATAATGGAAGGAGTACCGTAATCATTTATTCAATTGTGCACAAAAGTCGTAATGTAATCAAATCCGTCTACATCATGTCTAAAACTATGCCCTTCATCCATATAATTCCCATTACGTAGCTTCCTTCATGTAGTCTCCATTATATTACATTCCTCATTTCATACAACCCTTAACTTATTCATGCCATAGCCTCCTACTGAGCATAAGCTGAAAGTAAAAATTCCAAGATAATTTTTTGAACTGGAATTCACGAGTAATAGAAAAAAATAATATTAATAAGAGGCCCTTAGATTCTGGATTATATGTTGGACAATAGTATTTCAGTTCCCTAAAAACAGCTTTAAAATGAAAAACATACAAGGACACGAAACTATTTGCTGGCAACTCTCCTTGTGAATATAACCTAGATTTCGGAATATAAAATATAAAAAAAAGGGCGCTCAGACAAAAATCACGCACTTGAACTTCAAGCGTAATCACTTCTGAAGACACGCATTAGAAACTTAATCTCCTAGAGACAGAGATACAAGAATTTGCTGCTCGCGCACAAACACATACGTAAAGTAATTTGAAGAAACTCGAAATGTGAATCAGAGACTTGGAGCTTTAAAGAAAACGCAAGATCAAGCACTCTGTCTGACCCATATCCAACAAAATTAAAGAACACCTATCATGTAGATTAGATACATGCAACTAACTATACCAAAAAAAGAATAAAGAATAAAGAAGTAACATGGTGAGTACCGTCAAATTCATGCCTCAAATTTCAATCAACCAGACATTCAATTCGCACAAACATGAAATCAAAGAGAAAAGTTATCGAAAATTTGGTATCTCTCTGTAGCGCGACCAAAGAAACGAGTGGTTGTACCTTTTCCAGAGATCGCGTTGGGGTTTGGAGGGAACGGAGCGCCAGAAGCGATCCATGTCGACGCAAAGCGACTGGATCTGGGAAATATCCTTCTTAACAGCGAAGGAGAGCTCCGGAGAGTCGAAGCCGCCATTGGAAGTGGAGCTCTCAAGCCGCTCCAATCTCTCGATGCCGTCACGAGCTCTTAGTAAAAGCTTCTTTGCGCTTTGGTAGATCTCCGATAACGTGCCTCCTCCTCCGCCTTCAAATGCCATGGCTGCCATTCTCAATTTGAGCCTCCTTCTTCTTATTCTTACCTGAAAACAGTATTTTTCAATATTTGGATTTTCGGTAGAACTGCAAATGAATCGTACCTGGCTTCTTGGCTTTGATTCTTTTGTTGTTACGATGGGAGGCAACGCTAACAACTCATTTATCCAATCAGCATTTGCCACGTCACAAAATTAGACACGTGGCGATTCAATTTCCTTTGAAACTGTTGTCTAACTTGTACAGCGGTTGGACTCCCAATGCAGGCTCGGTTCCAGAACCAGTAGGGCCTAGGACCCCTGCTATCTCAAGCCTGAGTTCAGGCTAAACTGGGCTTAAGGCAGCCCAGCCCAAGTTTGATTGAACCCAAGGCAAGCCTGATCAATCCTGCTAAGTTTATCATTTTTTTAAAATAAATTTCAACATAATGTCATTTTATAGGCTCATACTGGGCCTGGCCTAAGCAACCAAGACCCGAGCCAAACCTAAGGCTCAATCAAACCCAAAAACTTGGTTTGTTAACTTTAAGTTGAGCTGAATTTGGACCCAATTCTCAAGCCTACAATAGCACGCATAAAAAAGAATGATATAAAGCTATAACAAACAGGACACCTTGAAGATATTTATAATATTAGAATATATCATTTTCTTTAACTAAAAAGTTTTTTAAAAAAAAACTAGTTGGCATGTCAAATTATATCTTAAGATTGTAAGGAAGCAATTAAATATTTTAAGAATATTTAATTAAAAATTGCAAATATCATATTATTAAAAAACGTAATAGAAATATATTCTCTATTATTTTACACTTATACAATATGAAACTTTAATAAGATTTATATATCTTTTAAAAAATGATCTAAAATTAAATTATTAACTTTAAATAAAATTAATTACACTAATAAAATACAATTAACTATTATCTCAACTTTAAATTGATCAAATATTTAATTTTATCTATACAATCTCTAACCTTAAAATAAGTCTCAATTTCCCTACTTTAAGTGTCTCCTTTATTATTGTTGGAGCAACAATAGCGGCGTTTTCAGTTATCTATTTAAGGACTTTACTCGTGACTTTCTTCTTCATCTTCTCGACGCAGCTCTCACTTCTCTTGTCCTATACTTCCCTTCTCGATACATTTTATTTGGTCTTCTGAAATTAGTTTACTGGTTGACTAGAAGATTACGAGCTTTTGTTGGAGAGAATGGACATGCATTTCATTTTAGTGATGTATACGAGCACATTGTAGATGCAGTGCAGTTCAATATTAAGAAAGCACGCATACGGTAAGAAGCTTTCTTTCTTCTGTTCGATGGAATTTGTGTGCCAAACTAAGTGGTCTTAATGACAGTTGCGTGTGCATTCGGGTGCTGAGTTGCTTATTATTCTCTTTTAATTCCTTCGCTCATTTATAATTTAGCTTAATTTAAATTTGTGAATTGATATTAAAATAACTTAGTTATCTATAAATCTGCAGATTATTCAAAATAAACTTTTAGGCACGAATAAATTAACAATCTCAACCTCAAAACACCAGAAAATAAAACACCGACGTTTGGTAACGCAGTTCGGCCAACTTGCCTACGTCTGCAGGGCCCTCACCCAGATTAATTTCTTCCATTGTAGTTTACAAAAATTACAATAGATTGATCTACACCAAAAGACCCAACCTATTTAATAAACCTACAGCCTAACTACCCGTGAAAGTTTTTCACGCCCAATAACACGACCGACTCGTGTTAACCTCGTCAGAGGATTTTGCAACCTATTTCTACTTCAAAAACAAGGATAAATAGACTTAAGAAAATAATAATTCTAATTCTGAAATTAAACACAAATAACCCAAATAGCAACACCAAAAGTATGTGAACTGATCTGTGACAAAGTCTTCTTTAAGCCTCAAACATCAACCAATCAATGTAAATTATCTAGCACCAACGTCAACTGCATATCACTAATTAACTACTTGCTGAAAGTCAAACTCATAGTCGAATATTACTGCACTCAAGAAAGCCTCACAAAAGACCACACGATCAAGAGACAAGATGCATCAGCTACGCAGCAGCAACTTCGCACAATGCACACATGGTTTCTTACTTGAGCAACTACCCTTCACTGTTGGACTGTTTGAATAAACGTTAATGTCGTATACTGCTGCACCAAAGGAATACCTCACACAGACAACTCCTTCAAGAGACAAAGAGCCTTAACCACGCAGCAGCTACACGGCCAAGACAAAAGAAATCCACAGTTTTTCACTCAACAACACTCACTCTCCAAGAGTCTGCGCAACACCACAAAAGAACCCTACAACCTCTGCCACATCAGCCAAGCTTCAATGCACAGAATCCCAATTATCACGTCACCTCCAAAATTGCCTTAGATAAAAATCCTTTTTCAATAAGAGATAATGTTAGATAAACATTCAACATCGGAAAGATATGATAATTAGGAATATACTTCCAATTCTAATCCACATTCCAATTTAGGCACATCAACAAAGGTTATTAGGAAAAATCCATGTCCAATTCAAATGCCAAAAATAATAATGAAAATAGGATATATTTAAAATAAATCCTAACAGATATTTCTAAGGTTGCTTTTTATGGTACTTGTATTGTCAATTTGCCATTTGAAATGAAGATATTGGATTCTTTAATCCTTCTAAATATAATTTATCAACTTGATGTATATTCTTCTTTTTTTATTAGAGGGAAATTAACGGAACAAGTTACATAACTAATTTGGGAAAACAAATCCCTGACATATCTTCTAGAAGGATAAGATGACACCCTATGGGTGTAGTATCAAAATAAGTGACTCCTATATCAAAATGACCGGCATAGTTAGCAAGTCAGTCAGCGCATCTATTGCTCTCTCAGTAGATATGTCAATAAGCATGTAACACCCCACTCCCGCGTGACCCAAACCCGACATCGACTGTGTATCCGAGTCCGTGCTCCGCGAGGGTGGCGTACTACATCACTTAGTCAAACAATATGATTTTTTTCTTGAAAACACAAACATACGCTATGCGGAAATGTCATGAATGCATGTACAGTCAGTTTTATGTGCAAATTTTACTATTCACATGTAAGAATATGCATGAATATTTCAAAACAATCTAAACACTCTTAGCCCTTTCCAAAATACTATTATATCCTTCTTATCGGGGGTGGGATGTTACAGAGCAATAGTCCAGTTTCAAGTGAATAGTTCATGAATGCCCCTGACGATGGGATTGAGCGCCTTAGCTCTGTGGGTTGAGGAAGAGAGGATATCTATCACTATGGTGGAATCCACTTCAAGTTCGAGCCGGAAATAACCCAATTCGACACAAACATGAATCCTGTAAAAACTCCCCAGAGTTCCACTGACAAGGTTGAGCACTAGCCCAGGTTTTGTGCTAACCCTCCAAGCCAGTTAGCTGTAGTGTCCCATAAGAGGCCTCCTGCTGTGGCTGAGGACGAGGTCCATTTACATACTCCATCAGTGTTTAGCTTTATCCAACCAGAACGAGGTTTGTTCCGGCCGATTCGTTGAGCTTGTCGGGGGCAATATCCGGTAAGAGCTCAACTTTGCCACTCAGTTGAATGATGGATTAGACCTACATAAGACAACACAAGAGAAATTAGTAAGGAAGGCCAAGTAAACTGTTTATCAAAGAGTGTCGAATTTCTTCATTGTCATAGGAACCAATAAGTAATTCCAAAAAGACACGACCAGTCATACCCAAGTGCTCGGCGGTGGAGTTGGAGATTGTGAATAAGCCACTCCCGAGTCGGTGTAGTGAAAAAGTCATTGGAAACTAGCTGTGGAGGGAAGGAGGCTTTGATGCAGTCGCGCATTGCATGAATCGAGGATTCCACAAGACGAGAATTATAACAGTCGACGTTCGTAGTGATTTGCTTACGGACACGATGATGGTTAGTGAGTAACTGATCGTGTGCGAGGAGCCAAAGGAAAGAGCAAATTCGTGGTGGGCCCTTCCATTGCCAGAATACCTTCCAAATACCATGGGGCGAGGCATCTTCATTATCCGTGATCACAGAATTAGTGGAAGCTACAGTGAACTGTCCGTTATCGGAAATTCCCCAGATCAGCTTATCCTGCCCTAAATAGGGTTTAAGGGGAAACGTCCCTGCTATTGACATGCAAATCGAAGTTGGGGGATAAGATTGAATTTCATCCCATTTCCAATTACCGTCTACTTCCACATATTTTTGGGCACTGAGGTTACGAGTGGAATCAGTTATTAGGGTTAGAACATGGGAGATAAGGGGGCCTGCCCCCACAATCCAAGGGTCTGACCAGAACTTGGTCCTAGTGCCATTGCCTATTATCCAAGTCATTCCTTGCAGAACGAGGTATCAAGTTGCCTTGATACTCCTCCAGTTCATTAAACCCCCTTTTGCATCAAAGGATGTGGGGATATGATTAGCATCAAAGTTATATTTAGCAGATAAGACTTTTACCCATAAGGAATTAGGCTTGGCAAGCAGGGTCCAGCCTAATTTCGCTAATCGAGCATCGTTGGTTGCGCGGAGTTGGCAAATGCCAAGACCCCCAAACTTTTTAGGTTTGTAAATGTCCTCCCATTTGACTAACGGTATCCTCTTCTTGTCATTGTTTGAACCCCACAGAAATTATCGCATTAGTTTCTCCAGCTCATCACAAAGGCTGTGAGGCAACCGGACTGTCTGCATTGTATAACTGGGGAGGGCCGCTATGACTGATTGGGTCAGAGTGATGCGTGCTGCCATAGATAGAAGGTTAGCTGTCCAGCCAGATAATCGTTGCTGAACCTTGTCAAGAATGAATTGATAGGTTCTTTTGCTTGCTCTTTCGTGCAGCAGAGGAACTCCGAGGTATCGTCCGAGATTGTTTGTCTATTTAAAACCAGAGCTCTGGATCAGCAGTATGTCTTCAAAAGGGGGAACATTTTTAGAATAATAGCATCTGGATTTGTCATGGCTGATGCGTTAGCCGGAGGCAACACATAACGAGTTTAAATGTCCCGAAGCATGAACACTTAGTCCATTGCGGCTTCGGAGAAAAGGATGAGATCGTCTGCAAAGAACAAGTGGGAGAGAGGAGGTCCATTTCTGCTGAGTTTAATAGGCTTCCCTCTCCCTTGGGTCACAGTTTGATTAATCAAGTGACCTAATCGTTCCATACACAGGACAAATAGGTAAGGTGATATGGGGTCACCCTGACGAATACCTCTGGATGGACTGAATTCCTCCCTGAGTTCACCATTCCAGGTAACTTGTAGTGAGATGCTGGAAATGCACTTCATTATGAGATTAATTAAGGAATCAAGAATCCTGACGTCGATTAGTGTGTCTTGGATGAAATCCCATGATAGCCTGTCGTAAGCTTTTTCGAGATCCACTTTTAAAGCCATTATCCCTTGTTGTCCCGTTTTTCTTCTCATCGTGTGGATAACTTCTTGGGTGATAATAATATTATCCATAATTAAGCGCCCAAGGACAAAATTGCTTTGGGTTAGAGATATCAGGTCGCCAAGGTAAGGTTTAAGTCTGTTGACAATGATCTTGGTAATAACTTTGTAGAGTATAGAACAAAGCACAATGGGCCTAAACTGTGTAATCGATTTGGGAGACTGTATCTTCGGTATGAGAACCATAATGGTGCGATTGAGTACAGATTCCCAAATTTTGTAACAAAAAATTCGTTGAATGAATACAGTTAGAGATGGGCCAACAATGTCCTATTGAGATTAGTAGAAAAGAGCTTTAAAGTCATCGAACCCTAGTGCCTTGTCGGGAGCCATACTGAAAAGCGCTTCCTTAATTTCATCAGGACTGAAGAGACGACCCAAATCAACATAGGCTTGATGAGGAAGCGGAGGGAATTGGCCATGGAGTTGCCAGTAAGTAGGATGCCTGCTTTCGGCCTTATATAATTTCGCAAGATATAATATTGAGTGTTATATGTGTCATAGATGTGATTATTGTAATGACAACTCATAAAGCTATGGAATTCTTAACATCTTCTAATACAATATTAAGTCAAATATGTTAGATATTTTTTAATGAGCTGGACAATAATTAATTACATTTTTACGTTTTGGATAAATTTACAATTAAACGAATTGTATTTGATCTGGATAGAGATAATAAAATAGCCCAATAAAGGATCTGAATTAGTGGGTTAAAATTTAGCAAGAAAAATAGACCTCAATCAGTGTGGATCAGACTCATATTAAGCCTGTGATTATATAGATGCTATATATATAAGGCTAAGGTCTCTTATAGTCATTTAAGCAAAGCTACTTACGTGAGTTTCAAACTTGAATTTACATTTTTAGTTTTCTCTTTTCTCTCACCTTCATAAGAATAAAAATAAACGTAGGCAGTATATTATCGTTAAACTTTTATGAAAGGTAACTATCTCAATTTCATGTATCATATAGAAATTGTTATAGAATAGATTTAGAGGATCGCGTATTAAGAAAGTTACAAAAAGACTTTAACGTATTGCGGTGAGCAACTCTCATAAAGGTGTTGGTGGATTCACGCTCATTTCGACTTCGAAAAGTTCGTTTGAAGTCATATAACTGAAATGAAGTATTTTCCACATTTCTTCGTTTTTTTTTCTTTTTCACATTTGATTCAAGATACATGTTACCTACTACAAAATACTCAAAATGTGGTTTGTTGTTGACTTATTGTGAGTTAATTGCACTGCTAAAAAGTTCGTAAAGTGATCCTGACTGAAAATTTTATACATGTCCCAATTATTCAATGAGTATATATTTGTTATTAGTTTAAAAACTATTGTGTTTAATGTCTGAATAATAAAATAAAAATTTTAAGTTAAGAGATACAAATTTTTTAAATAACATGATGACAAATTTTTCGAAATAAAATTAAGAAAAAAAAGTATCAATATTGAAGAAGATAGTATAAAGAAGTAGTGCTAAAACAAGCCCTACCAAAGAGTTTAAGGGGAAAATAAAGTTCATAAAATAAGACATAAATTTGTCTGCAAAAAAGAAAAAAAGGGTTGAAATTTATGTTAATGAATATTATAATAAGATTTATTGTGTTTACGGTACTTGTTATTTTCAACTATTTTGATTGTAATGTTAAATATCATAATAATTGTGCATTTGACAACTATATTACAATGATTATGTCAAACAATTAGCCATCATTTGCCATATTAGTAATATTAATAGAAGACAGAAACCATTTATTCTTCAGTTGCATATACGTTGGAGTCAATTACTCCTTAAGCTTCTATCTTCTTTTAATTCATACGATTGAGTCTGCTTTTCAACACAGCTTTTTCACTCACAATCTACAACATACGGCGTGCGAGGGAATAGAAGGATATATCGCAAGGAGCGAATCGGTCCATATCAGCTTGTTGAATTCATTTTCGATGAGATATGAGCCCTTGATATTGCCAAAGACGCAACACACTACTTGTCAGATAGCATGAAAGCAAGATGGTTTTTGTAAGTTAGCTGCTTGCTTATATAATTTTCTAGTTGTGTTTTGCATATTTTCATTTATAATATACGAGGTTGTTAGTTCTTCATAACATATTTTTATTATTAAATAAATAAAAATATTTAACTTTTTCAATATTAACTATTAATAAATTATAATTTTAAAAAATTAAAATTGTACTTACTATTAGAAGTATTATACGGACTCGCATAAACTATCAATCAAAATCCCTCGCCGGCCTCATCTAAAAGTTGCACTCCTATTCCCAGAAGCTGGAAAAGCTTGCCGTCTTTTACCCTGCCTAAATTCCGTTGACCCCTCAACACCACTTATCGCCGAACTTTTTCTCCCCCCCTTAGAATCAAGCTTGATGTTCGGACTCGAGATTCCGCCTTCTTCGCCATCTTTCACTGGTCCTTCCCCAAATATGGCCTGTTTTCTTGCTGTAGAATAATCAAATGGCTTTAGTTGCAAAAGACCAGTTGGTTCTTGGGGTTTGTTAACTTTTGCAGTTTCTCTTGTTTGCTTATTAGGCTGGAAGCACTTTTCGAAACTTGAGGACAATTCAGACAGGGAAAGGGGCTCTTCACTTTCATCTGTTTGCAAAGCAGTGCTCACATGTCCTTCATCACCGCTGGAAAGATTTATTGTTTCTACATCAGTGTCCTCTATTTTTCCCATCATAGAATCATTTTCCAACGGTATAACGTCTACTGTATTGCAAGTGCTCAGAGCTTCCTCATTCCTACAGGCTCTTGTAGTTTCTACATCTTCCTCTTCAAGATTGGAACAAGCAGCTTGAGAAGCAACATAATCTTGGGCATTTGATAATGATCCTATTGGTTCTTCCACAGCTGGTTTTTGCAGTTCACTTCCACCCAAAAACGAATGAAATGGAAGGTTCACTGAAGATCTAATCTTCTCCAACTTGATCTTTTCCACCTCCTAATCATTAACAAGACAAATGAAATCAGTGGCCCCAACAAATAGCATCACATAGCTCAATCGCATATCAACAATTGAAAGCCTCGATTCATAAAGCAAATTAAGATCACAATCAAAGGTTGTCAAAGATACTAGGTCAAGACAGTTAGAAATGGAACAAGTCAAACTTTAAAAAGCAAGAATCGCTTTTTTATAATTATCATCAAGAAAATAATTATTATTCTCTCCACTTTGTACCGTTGTAGCAATCATGTCTCAAAGCACTTCAAAGAACAATAACGACTGATGCACCTCGTAGAGCTTATCAGGATTCCAGAGCATGAGGTAAAGTTGCAAGAGCGTAGAATATTTACATTTTTCTCTGTATCAAACTTTCTCCTTGCTGCTGCACCACCGAGCATCGCCCCAAAACCACTGGTTGGTTTCTTCAGAATCTGAACAGTTGACCCAATAAGCTGCAGAAGAAAGAAAAAACATGTCAGCAATTCTTTATGTATGAAAAAAACTTCAAAAGCGCACCAAAAACAGTAAGACCTTTGCTGAAGGTAAAATGTCTGCAGAGCTAGTTGCATCCCTACAGTGAAGTGAACTGGAGTTGCTTTCTCTTGAAATCTCTGGCACAGAGGCACTTGGCTCAATCTTCAATTTACCACTCTCAACTTGAGGGTCTTCGGAGCCAGCAGTAGCAGTTGCCATGTTTGTAAGAACATCAGAAGCAACAACATTGTGTACTTCATCAACTTCTATATTTGCTTCCGATGTCTTCACAGATAAAGTTCCAATCATATAAAATAGGAAAGAAATTCATTAGCATCATTTGAAAGAGAAGGATAGTAAACACTTCTGTAGCCCTATCACTGAAAAAGTTGCCAAGACTAATGCATCACTGACTAACAAGATACACATGAAGCCTCCTAAATACTAGGTAAAACCATACAAATAAACTGATAGACTTGTTCGTTCTAATAGCACAGAATCCAAAGGGCTGCAATCAAAAGATTTGCAAGCTTGATTACAATTCTAATGGACACAACAAAACATCAGGATGCATACAAAAATATATATATTTGTTAAAAGATTTTTCTTGTCTAATTACATATCGTGATTTGATTTTCAGCCAATCCTATTGCCTTTTGTGGGGGCTGACCCAAGGACATTCACATAAGTCTAATGTTCATGAATAATATTCAAGTTTAAGACCAACTTGTGACCAAGACCATCAAAACTGTGTGAATCTTACTTTTTGGCCCTCTTTCAAAAGTTGAGCAGCAGCCTCGAATGCAGAAGCATTCTGCATGGAGTGCCTAATAATACTAACAATAGAACCAAGATTTCGCTCCAGGAATGGGTGCTTTGACCTCAGTAATTTTCGTAACTTGCTAGTTGTAACAGGCATCTGCTTGGCTTTTAACCATTGCAAATAAATGAAGATTTGGAAGTCAATATTCTAACATTAAAAGAAAATATACTTGAAAGGTTGAGGAGATTACTACCAATTTCAAGAAGAGTTTTGTTTGGCAAAATATAACCAGTACTTTCGTCTTCTGCACGAGCAACAACATCTCTCCATTCAAAAAGTCCCTAAAACCCAGGAAGGTGAATTTCGTAAAGAAGAGAAGCAGATAACAGTATCCAGTTTTCAACAAAAGATGCAGGATATAGTCAAACTTGGCACTTTCATCCAAACAATCAATATGGAAACTTTGCCATGCAGATTAAATAATCTTGGATTCTTACAACCCAAATGCTTGCATCTATTAAGAAGACATAGATTACAATGGAACAGCTCACAACTTACTGAGACTACAGCAAGCTGCTGGGCGTTGAATCCAGCATCCTGCAACCTATATCATAATAAAAAGCAGAAAAAGCATTATGGTTCATATGTGCTAAGATGGACTAACACAAACCAAACTGTTGAAAACACGAGAGAGGAGGGGGAGGGAGGCAATGAAAAATTAATATGCAATTCATGAAACAGTAAATGGCAATCTCATGTGAAATGGCCAGCAATGGTACCCATATATATAGAGATATGAAGTCTCTGTCAAGAGCTCCTTCTCGTAAAGCTGCATGCATACATCATGACTGCGTTTGTAGACCTGTAATCAACAAGTTACAAATTGCTCAAGCTGGTGACTAGAGAGTAGTGCCTCTGCAACCCAAAAAGCATTCCCTATAAATCAGCCTCCCAACACCACAAGACTCAAAGGAGCTGCAAAGATAACTGGTAATACTCTACTAATTTTAAGAATTGACACCGAGAAAATGGTATTGGTATCATTTTGGTAACACCTGACTGTTTCAAACCAAAACAAATAGGAGAAAGCTTATTCAGGAACTAGTTAAAATAAACAAAATTCAATCTACAGAATTAGATGGTAAGACGAAACACAAAAGTTACAAATAGCAGAAGCCACTTTTTACTACATACTATTTTTGGTCTCTAATCAACATGACACCACTAAGGAACAAGACATGACACCTTTGACTATAGATGTACAGAAATGTTATAACTTCGAAAGAATGTACCTGAACCAAAGGAGGATCGGGATTTTCTGAGTCACTAGGCATTGAATGTAACATGGTTTTCATTACATCATATATATGCAACAGATAGTGGGTATCTTCTCTGGCATATCTGCATCAAAAGAGAACATAAACTGTAAAAGAAGTGTGAACAATTTTAGTTAAGTTACGATGCAGGTTATCAGTACAGCCGTTAATTATGTTAGCAGTACATTCTTACAGAACATTACTACAGAGATGAGTGTCTGTCTAAGTAGATATGCCAATAACTAAACTAAAATCACAATCTTGACAAATACAAATCCATGTTCTAATTTCTCAAGTTACTAAGAAAAGTGAAGAAATACATGATAAATTGAGGAGAAGAAAAAACCCAAATTTCCAGTTACTTCCTCAATCTATTAGATCTGGCTTTAAAATCTCATCCATAAATAATTGTAGGTGTACCATGTTCATATAATACAGTACAAAATAAAACCTAGCACCTTAAATAAAACTAGAAATTACCTAAGCATCTCTTGTGGGAGAGGACGTAACCTCCAATCTGCATTCTGATATCTACAAGAAAGGGCAGATGAGACTTATATCCAATGAATGGGAAGGAAAAAAACTGATGATAGATGGGCATGCAGTTATAGGACTTGAAATAGATAAGCACTGAACCTCAACGCCAAAAGGTAAACGCAAGGTATGCAAAAAAGCAAGCAAAATCCTTAAGATAATCAGACTACAGGAAGCAGTTGGAGTTTATTACACGACGACTTACTCTTTATTGGCAGTAATTCCACAAAAGTGTTGCAAAAGATACTCCAAACTATTCCTCTGCAACTTCAGCACTCTTGATGCCTAAGAATTAAGACAAAATTGACAATAGAATGTAATATTAACAGCACAAGAGAGAGAGAGAGATAGAGAGAGAGAGAGAGAGAGAGAGAGAATCCAGGTGGTAGGTGGAGCAAGAAGAATCCCAGGCTTAAACCACTAACATAAATCCATCTTGATGAACGCAAAAAATTAAGCACATTCATATCGTTTAAGAGGTCCAACACATTTATCTCTAGAACACGTCATAGAATATTGGGTACCACGGTCAAAAATTTTGTGATTGAATGGGGCAGTGTCATAACATAGTTGGCATTTCAAATATCAACATTTTTCACTTGCATGGTTCAGGCCATTACTCAGTCCGATTTTTTCATTGACAACATTGTACAAACAAATTCCAGTTGACATATTGCTTCAGTTTATTAATGTCAGATTCAGGCAATCAAAGTACTAAACAAGAGAAATAATATATTTCCCATTACAAAATTATTAAACAAACTAATAAAATAATCAAGTCATTTTCACTAAACTACAAACTGACAATAGGAATAATAAAGCAAAGGAATATTGCATATTAAACAACAGAGCAAATTTGGAATAGAAAACCTGTCCAGTGTCAAACAGATTGCAGACATATATGCCAAAGTCACGTTGAAGCCATACGATATCTCGATCTGCTCCATGCATGACCTAGTTAAATTAACTCCATCATAAATAAGAACAATCTGCTAAAAAGGCAACTAGAGCATCAATAGACAAACCTTTTTCTTGGAGGGATCTTTGAAAAGTTCCCTAAGATAGGGGCCAATATGTACTCGAAGCCTTAGTGTATCCACAATAAAATCCTCAGTTCGGGTAGAAATTTGCATCAAGCACGTCAAACCTTGAAAAGAACGATACTGATTGTGTTCCAGATCAACCTAATATCATAAACCAAGAATTTAAGTCAACTACATAATATTGCAATGTCCTTCCAGAAAGAACTTTGAATGAATTCTTTTTTTTAAAAGCAAAATAAAAGTCCTCCGTATGAAGATAAAAATACTAAAGGTCACCAAGTAAAGCACAACTTGATGAATATTTGGATGTACACACTGGACCTATGCCAGTATGTTCCAAGATTAAGTAAACAAATAAACTGGATGAATGCTCAGAAATGCGTGCTCAAAAGTACAACGGCCTCATATTTAAAGACAACACTCAACACTTTCCAATTACATACGCACATCAATTTGTCAGGAACATTAAAAGAAAATTGGATGAGTAGATATAATTCATTTTCAAGATGATGCAAACATGAAAAATGGAACAAAATGGTTAAAGTACAAAAATGAACACTGTGAATAGTTATTAAAATAACGAAACCAAATAGCTAGCTTTTACATTTCAAGACCCCAAAACAAGCATTAATACCATTCAGAAAAGATCTATTTCACAATTCAATGGCTAACAATTGGAAAGATACATAAATTTGCATAAGTAGGCATACCGCAAATTCATTTACACAACGCAGCTTGGCAGCCACTTCCTTCAAATCTTTGACTTCTTGTACAAGCTTGAATGGAGTACTTTCCACTGGGAGTGGTGGAACAGGTTGAACACTCCCAACATTTTTGTCAACAAAATCTAAAACAGATAGCATTTCCTATGTGCATTAAAAAACAATAACAAAAGCAATTCAGTAACCTTTTCTTTCAGTAGGGAAAAAAGGGCTAACACCTATAAACATGATGGCCAGAACCCAAAATTTCAATTACCAATTAATAAATCTCATTGATCACAAATCACTAAATCCCGCTGGGCAAGAGCATGCAACCAAATTTTTTTCTAAAAAAATGGTGGCAGACTTAAGAAGATAGCGATAAGGAGCTAAGTTTTTGCGAGCCCCAAATAACATTAATCGAATGTGTTTGCTCTAACAGTGAGCAAGCTATATAGGAAAGAAGTGGAGGAGCTATTCTAATATTAACAAGACTAACAGATTACTAACCAGAGGATGAACAACCCGCGATCCATCAATAGTTCTGTCCAACCAAACATGTTGAAAAGGCTGGTTCGAGTTATTGGCCACTAAATTATACTCATCCTGAGGCCTCCTTATCGTCGGTATATGAAATGGCACCTTCGCTTTAACCCCTGCAATTCCCTTCTTATTATCAGCCACCTTCACTCGCGATTCCCTCACCACACTCGCCGAACCACTACCCGCCATTCCAGTCTCTGAATTGATCAACCCCTTTGTTGCTTTCTTCTTCCTTCCAGAAACCAACTGAAACCCATTTTGACTATCCACACCTGAAACCCCATCCAACTCCTCCTCCTCCTTCCGAACCCTCTCGAAGTCATCGACGGACGCTTGAAAACCCTCGAGGATCTCGTCGTTGATGTTGACGAGCCAATCGTAGGCGTCTTCCACATCAATATCGCCAGGGTACTGCATTTTCTCCTTGAAAAGACCACCGGCGAGGCCAATCGAATCGAGCAAAGATTGGGACTTGGAAGCGATTCCGCGGATTGGGAGCTTGAATTCGTTAAAATTGTTGTAGAAGTGGAAATCTTTTTCGGAAGGGATAGCTTGGGAAGAGGAGGCCAAGCTGGATAGGGAAGAGGAGAGTGGACCGGAGGTTAAGGTTTGTAGGGTTTCGGATTTTCGGGGAGATTGGGTTGGTTGATCCATGCCTCCGTCCAGGGAGGGTTTAAGGGTTAGGGTTTTAGAGACGATGCCCTATTTGTCACACGGCTATTTACTAGAGAAAGTGAGAAACTAAGCCAAGACAACACACGGGGGCACTCGTTTTTTCTTTTTCTTTTCCTTTTATAAAAAGATACCGATTTAATTAAATAATTTTAAAAAATTAGCACAAGCAAGCGACACAAATAAAATAAGCATACAGTCTTTCCCCTTTTGACCCGAATTGACTCTGTGAGTGTGACCCGACTCGACTGCGACCCGATTCTATAAACCCCCTATCCGTCTGTTCCTCGAAACCTCCAAGGTTTTTCTGGTTAAGCTGTCTCTCGTTTCTAAGAGATGAGGTTCTTTCTGTCTGCTTGTTTATGTAACAAAAACTTTGTTTTCTATGTATTTTAAAGTGATATTTACTCCACTCCTTTTTCTTTTTCATTTTTTGTTTGTAGTCGGAATCCTGAGGTTTTATGGGCTCAGCGATCGGATAAGGTTTACCTGACGGTGGCTTTACCGGATGCCAAGGACATAACGGTGAAGTGTGAACCGGAGGGTTTCTTTGGCTTCTCGGCTGTTGGGGTCCAAGGTGAACCTTTTGATTTCACTTTGCAGCTTTTGGGACCCATTGTACCTCAGGTTATCTTCAGCTCTCATGCTTCATTGCAAGCTTCTGTTTTGGCTTTCGCAGTTCGGGTGACAAAGTTGGTGCCTTTTTCACTTCTTGAAAATGCGTCTTTCTTCAACGTTTTATCTGCTGTTATTATTTGATTGAGCGTGTGTGGTGAAAGTTGTGTCATTTTGTTTTGAGACGTTGGCTGTTAAAATGTGGTATTGTTTTCAGGTGCTTTAAGAGAAATAATCATTCACTGGAGTGTGTATATTTCTGCGTGTTTTGCAGAAAGGTGTTGCGGGCTTTACTGAGTTAAGAAAAAAGGTTTCTGAAATAATTAACCTATGATCTTAGAATGAATGCTTGTTGCTTTAGTTAATTGGCAAAATAAACTGTTTTGGTACTATAATCAATAAAGGAGATTTACTCTTTACTTCGATCAAAAGAAAAATGGAAATTTGTTGATAACACGTAGAGAGAATGCTCTTGATTTTGTTTCTTCTCCATTGAGAGAACTTTTATTTGGTCACCTAATAATGATTTAGGAGCACCCTTCCTACCCTAAGACGGGTCATGCCTTTGGAAGCAGTGGGAAATTTCGTTAACAAACTTGAATCAACTTTCTTCTATGATCCATTAGAGGTTCTGCATGCGTGTAATGATTTTACAACTAAGAGTTTGTTTATGACTTATAACAATCATCTTCACTATGTGAATCATAGAATTAATTTTGATTAAAGAATATAAACCATGCATCTCATTCTGGTTAGGTCAAGCAATGATGCATTATTTGAGAAACGTGACTACTTTATTAGGTCACTTCTAGAAGTAGGTCAGTGTTGATTATGGATTAGCATAATTGATTTAAACATTACATCAAGCAATAACTGACTTGTTGATAAATATAAATCTTTTTGATATATTATGTTGATCGAATATTGCTTCTCAATTATATATGTGATCAAATTTCTTCTTAGCCCTGTAACACGAAGTTAACTTCTTGTTATGAAATCCAGCTGGGTGTTGCCTGAATCTTTCTTAGTTTCCATACCATTTCTTTCAATTCCAATAAGCTTGGTGCTACATGGTCAAGTTGTAGGACATTTCCTTTCATGTTGTGTTTCAAATTTCCTATCCTGAACTGAGGAATCTCTGTCATCCTCATTCACATGCTTCATACGTTCAAGCTTTTGAAAGATTCAATGTTTTGTGGTGCAGGGTTGTAAGACAAATGTTGGGTTAAGGAACATTAGGTGCTCAATCCAGAAAGAAGAGAAAGGTTGGTGGAAAAGACTACTTAAATCAGAAGAAAAGCCTGCACCTTACATTAAAGTTGATTGGAATAAATGGTGTGACGAGGATGATGAAGAGTCAAGTTGTAAGTACAATTGTAGTAATGGTTTAATTTTGAATGCGTATGTTGGTTTAAACCTTTGATGTTGTTTTGGCCCCTTTAGTTATGTTGACAATGTTAAGGAGTCATGGATTCATGCATTATGTACATTGCAAAGTCGCGGAAGTGTCGGAATCAAAATTTCAACCCCATGACATCCCTAGAAAATACATAATTTATGTGCATGTATAAACAGATTATAAGAATATGAAATTACAACATATATACCTTGCAAATATTCCTCCTTTCTTCAATCTTCTCCTTGTTTGGGTTGTAGCAAACACCAAACACCTTCCTTGGCCTCTAGAGAGCACGCAAAGATGATGAAAAATCAGTGTGTAAGGTGGTTAAAGCACCAGACAAGATGAATTCAAGTAGATGCTCTAGTGAGAGTTAAATCAAGACCAAATTTCATACAATTAATCTCATACAACAATTGCTTAAGATTGCATGAATAAATTTCAAGATCACTCCTCTCAACTTCTTCTGGACCCTTATTCTCTCTATTGATTGTGTTTTATGGCTAAAAATTCGCGTGTACATAAGTAAAGAACTCACTTATATACTATCTATCATTAAGTCGGTCACGATCGTGACCGGCTTGCTTAATTGACAGTCATGCACATTTTGTTTTTCATCCAATCTTTTATGTGTGTGACCCTTAGGTTTTAGTTATTTTGATTACTTGAATTAACTTTTAAACCGAGCAAATCATGAAGGGTTTCATGATGCCAATTTACCGGAATGTAAGTGAATTAACACTCGAACTCTTCGATAGTTAATTATTCGACTTATGAACCTTTTCATAGCCAATTAATGTGTAATTTGCCCGTTCACCATGCTATACCCAACTTAGTTCAGAGTATGAGCTATGTGTCAACTCTCACTAGACTGACTACGTCACATCTAGTTCAAATGTTGTTAGTTCTTGTCCTAGGGATCGCATTACTCTATATGTCATTGAAAACGCTCTTCATGACACATAATTGTTTTGGCCAGAGACTCTCGAATAATGACCCTGACAAGAGGTTATGGATATCATCTCCTTCTATCAGGAGTGATGAATTCTTTATCGCCTACCCAATTACCTTTGAATACCAATCATTGTACCCAATCACCACCTTATGAGTGACCTCATCCTGAGGCAACAAGGAATGGTATCAAAGTACAGGATCAGTATCTAAGATATTCTTGAGTACCTCAAGTCTAAAGATATTTGCACTATTGCTATGATGAGATTAATCATTGACAGTTGATAGATCATCCATATGATAATCTTATAGCTTGTCATCCGATGTACTAACTATTCTTAGTAAGCATCCACATGTTAACTCTAAACATCTCATACATACAGTTTATGAGATTCATTGCTTGATCAAATCAAGAAGTATAACATATGCTAGTCTATCTGGATTAACAATGTCTTTTCTCATTAATCCTATGACTAAGGATAATTTAGACACTAACATAATTACACATTATTGAAATCTCATTATCATGATCTCATCATAATTTACTTCACACTATGTTTTGTATCATGAACTTCATTAATTCGATTTAAGATAGGCGTCAATTCATAAATAAATGAACATCAAATTAATGAAAATTGTCTTTCACTTCATTAATCAAAATAAAGTTTATATAAAGTGCTAAAGGTGATTGCCTTTAGAGCACTACTCTAATAAACAAAAGAATGTTACATGGTTGATTCCTGGCACCCTTGTTTATCCCTTATAGTAAGGCAGTCTCTTTTCTCAACATAGATTGAATCTGGTAATTTGTAAAACCACTCAACAATATACTTTGGCAAAGTTGCCCCAACTTGTCCATTACTCATGCTATAGCAGCTGTATGTTAGTGACTAAATTTCTCAGGATATATTTTCAATGTTTATACTAGTTTAGCCTTGGAGCTAGTGCTTAACTGACTTTTCATGTGAACGTTTATTTGTCTTTGCAGCTGATTTGGCTAGCGATGATGACAACCCTGTGGTAATCCCAATTTCATGCAATACTATCTTGACGTGGAGAATTGATTTTAGTGTTGCAAGATGTTTGTGCTGACTCACCAAATATGTTCCCTTTTTGCAGTATGCTGAAGATGATGAGAGCAGCGATGGTGAAGGAATGCTTTGTAAGTTTTCCTTATGTAGAACGTCCTTAAATACATAGTAAGCTGCACTAGTTGTGCGCACTCAACAATAATACAAAAGTCCATATTCATTTCTCTAGTGATTGTTTTGATGAGGTGTAACTAACTGGTCATGCATGTTCTGCTTGCCTTGGATTATGATTTTTGTTAATGTTGGGCCCTTCTTAGTAACATGGACAATCTGGATTTCAATCCTCAGCCAAGCACAGCCTGTTTCTGCTTGAGCCCAGTGCAACTTTTACTTTGAAGGAATTGTTTACGCTTGCTGTTACATTAATGTTATAATTTCCGTCTGTGTTCATCTTTAAATGCAGACCTTCCTGATTTGGAGAAGGCAGGAGGAAATACATGAACACCAGCTGCTCCAAAGTACTGACTTTCTGGTAGAGTTTCTGTGGAGATAGAATACGAACCCAAGACGAATGGGAAATGACTGCTGCATTTTTGTGGTTGAAGTTTGTACATGATTGAACATCTATGGCGATTCTCTAACAGAAACGTTGTTCCTGTTTGTAGAGTGTTACTGGTTAACCGTTTGTAAACCTAATTTTCAGCTTACAAATGAATGCTAATTGAGAAATAACTAAAAGCATTTCCTGTCCAATATGACGAGGTTTAAGCTTAATCGGCAATGGATTGGTGGAGAAAACGTTCGTATGTGCGCATTTTCTGCTAAAGTTTGAATAAGACTTTGATGTATGTGCTGGACCCATTACACTGCGCTTTTCAGAGCTTAAGATACGTTCATAGCAAACATCTTCTCTATCTGATTCCAAATCGGGCAAGTCTTATTATCGGTATACAAACGATGTTCTTTTTTTTTTTTGGTTTTTTTGACACGGGAAAAAAAAGCAAAGAGACTAACTCCGAAAGTCTAATCACCTACGAAGGGATCGAGGATAAAGGTTGCCTTGCATATCTCGGTATAGAGCATCCAAAAGGCTCCAGGGAGGCTCGCGGAGAAAATGGAGACCCGCCGTTGCGACCAAAGCTAGCGATGCCAGATGATCTGTACAGCGGTTCCCTTCTCGAGGCGTATGATCCATTTGGACGTCCTAAGCGCGACGCAGCAATTCTTGAATACCTATCATCAAAGAAGAAAGCTCAGTCAGATCATGAAGAGAAGATGAAAGAATATTGATAACCTCGAGGGAGTCCACTTCCAGAAGCACACGGCGATATCCCCCCTCTCAAGCCAGCAGCAACCCCGAGTACACCCCGTGAAGTTCGGCCATGAGCGGTGAACCGACTCCTAGCCGCTGTAAGAAACCATCGCACCAGTGCCCCTGACAGTTTCTAAGAAGCCCGCCAGCAGAAGCAAGATTAGACCCCAGATGCACGACCCCATCCGTATTTAGCTTGACTCAACCGTCAGAGGGCGGCCGCCACCCAACTAGCGATCCCAAAGGCAACCCCTGCGACTGAAAGATCCGATTTTCCATGTCATTGACTCTAATGATCCAATGCGTGTAATCCATAACAATACTATGCCCATTGATAGGCCAAGTAAAGCCCGGCTCAAAAATGCTGTTATTCCTCCATTTCCACAGAAACCAACAGCCAACCCCAAAAATAGTAGCCCACGCAGCCTGATGGAATTGCACCTGATGATGAAGGTTAAAATGTAGCCACTGGCTGTCCTCCTGATTAAAAAAATCCCCACCGACCATGGTCAAAGAAAAATGTTGCTAGAAGGATTTAACCCGAGAGCAATCCCTTAACACATGAAGGGTCGTTTCCTCCTGACTACAGAAATGACAGTCGGCTGCCATGGTCAGATGGCGGGCCACGCGAGCTTGGTTGGTTAATAATTTCCGCTTAGTCACCAGCCAGAGAAAGGATCGGATACGTTGCGGTCCCGCCCACTTCCAGATGGCCTCCCAGTGACTATTGAAAGCATCAGTAGTGAAATGCTCGAGAAGCTCGTAAGCAGACACGACGGTAAACCGCCCATTCAAAGTTTGATCCCAGTCAACCGATCCTCCTCTCCAGCACAAATAGTGACGGACGCAAGAGTCATGCAAACTGAAGCGGGGAGATAAGGTTGAAAAACTCGCCAATTCCATTGGCCATTGTCCTTCTGCAAATCATGTATAGTAGCGTACAAGAGACTTTCAGGGATGTCAGTCTGGGCTACTAAATAAAGAGGTCCCCAATCCGCCAACCAATGATCCATCCAGAAGAGGATGCGACGCCCATTACCAACGTGCCAGGTAATACCCTAGCGAAGGAAATTCCAAACGGCCGCAATTCCTCGCCAAGTACGCGAAGCTCCAGATCGCACCAAACTCGGAGGGATCGCGTCATATCCACCTTATATTTGGCTCACAACGTCTGAACCCAAAGAGCCTGGGGGTTGGTAAGAAGATCCCAGCCGAGTTTCATGAGAAGAGCATCATTCATCGAACGAATACATTTAAGCCCGAGACCCCCCACCTTCTTGGGTTTGCAAACGTCCTCCCAACCCACCAGGTGGATTTTCCTGTGACCCCCAGATAAAATTTCGCATAATTTTTTCGAGATCGTCACACAGTTGACGAGGTAGGCGAACCGTTTGCATGGTGAAGATGGGTAGAGAAGCAATGACAGATTGAGTTAGGGTAACCTGACCGGCCAAAGAAAGCATCCTAGATTTCCACCCAGTGAGCTTCCGTTGGGCGGTATCCAAAATATATTGGTAGGTGTTACGATTGATACGCCCATGTAACAGCGAGACTCCCAAATATCTCCCAAGATTGGTAGTGTGCGTAACCTGAAGCGCCTGGCTCAGGTGACGAGCCGTTTGGCTTGAAACATTCTTAGAGAAAAAAACCCGTGTTTTAGTGAAGTTCATGCATTGCCTAGAAGCCTGACAAAAAGTGTCCAAAATCTGAGAAATGATTTGCGTCTGTGCGGCAGTGGCTTCACCAAAAATAACCAAGTCATCGGCGAAAAAAAGATGGGAGATAGGAGGCCCCAAAGGGCCCAAACGGATAGGTTTCCACTGACCAAGAGTAACGGCCCGGGAGATGAGGTGCCCTAACCGTTCCATGCAAAGCACAAAAAGATAGGGTGAAAGAGGATCCCCCTGTCTAATGCCTCGGGAAGGAGTAAACGGGGCAGACAATGAACCTTGCCAAGCCACCTGGAAGGACACCGTAGTCACGCACTTCATAATGACCCGGAGGAGATTCGAAGGAATCCCAATTTCCGTTAAGGTATTACGGACGAAATCCCAGCTAAGCCAATCATAGGCTTTCTCAAGGTCCCCTTCAGCGCAAGATAACCCTTTTGACCGGTTTTCTTCCGCATAGAATGGATCACTTCCTGAGCAATTATGATGTTGTCCGTGATTTGCCGGCCTGGAATAAAGCTACATTGGGTTTCCTTGACAAGACAAGCCATATGAGGTTTTAACCGACTCACAATAAGTTTAGCAATCACTTTATAAATCACAGTGCAGAGACTGATGGGTCGAAAGTGAGTGATACTTAGAGGAGTAGGTATTTAAGGAATTAAGACCAAGATAGTTCGGTTGAATTCCTGTTCCCAACGATCCTGGCCAAAAATGCCTTGCATCAAGTGGACCACTGTAGGCCCAACCTGAGCCCACTGGTTCTGGAAAAAAAGAGCATTGAACCCATCGACACCAACAGCTTTATTGGGGTTAAGGGAAAAAACCGTTTGTCGGACTTCAGAAGCATGGATAGGAAGATCCAGGTCGTGAAGACGGTCCGGGGAAAGTTGAGGAAAGGCACCAAAAGAGGGAAAAGGAATGATCGCAGTGGTGTCGGGATGGTACAATTGTATGAAAAAATTCCTCACAAGAGAGCGGAGAGGGACCGCACCCGACACCAATGTCCCAGAGGTATCCAAGAGACGATCGAGATGCAACTTTCTCCGTTTAGCCAGAGTGACCGTATGATAAAACTTGGTATTCCTGTCGCCCTGAGAAAGCCAATCACATTTGGCCCGTTGATGCCAGAAGAGTTCTTCCTCACATAACACTTGTAAAAGGTCTTGGCTTAATCGGTGTTCTAAGTCCAACAGCGCGTCCGACGTGTCAGTTTGCATCGCTCGCTGAATGCCCTCTAAACGGGCTAGAAGACGTTTTTTGCGATAGAAAATATGACCAAAAATCTCGTGATTCCATCTTAAGAGATGACGAGCAAAACGTTGGAGGGAATTGCTAAAGGAGCCGTTGCCGGGAAGCCAATGCTGGGCCACCACTTTGCTGAAAGTTGGATAGGAAAGCCCCGCATTTTGAAAACGAAACCCAATGGAAGGAGAATTCGGAGGTGAGGAGGGCGTGATACGAACCAACAAGAGACAATGATCGGATCCTAAGAAGGGCAGATGTTGATTGACCGTGAGAGGGAAAGCGTGAATCCAAGAAGTCGAGCCGAATAGCCTGTCCAAACGAGCTTGAGTCAAACCACGACGCCAAGTGAACTTAGAGCCCATAAAACCCAAGTCATGAAGGCCACTCTGATGAACCCAATCCCGGAACTGATAATTAATAATGCGAGCGTGCGGGGCTCCCCCTGTTTATCAGAGGCCGCCAGTTTGGCATTGAAATCTCCCCCCCCACCAAGGTTCCGAGGTAATAGAACCGAGCCACCCTAACAGACTCCAAAGGACTTTCTGATTGGTCCGTTGAGGACTAGCATACACTAACGTAAAAGCAAAGGAAAGGTTATCAATTCGGACCTTCGTGTGAATGAATTGACGATGCGCCATGACCACCGAGACCTCAATGCCCTCTTTCCAAAGAATCCAAATACCACCGAAAAAACCAACAGCTTCGACTCGGAACGAGTAATCAAAACCTAATTTCCTAATCACAGTGGTAGCCCGATGACCGCTAATACGAGGTTCAAACAAAACCAACATACATGGACGATACATACGTATATAATGACGTATTATGGCCCGGATATTCAGCCCGCCCATTCCTTGGCAATTCCATAAGATGATTGACATCAAAGACTGGGCCGTTGCCCGGGCATCAAAACATCCGATTGAACGGTAGCTGTATCCGAGAGAGGACCCGAGCCGTCACTCTCCAGAATCTCCATCGCACGCACTTCAGCCATTTCCATATGTAAGTGCACCATACAGCCATTGGGAGGCTCAGAAGGCGGCAATAAATCTGGCGCCGACTCACCCCCGTCCCTATCAGTAGAAGGGACTTCTTGCATAGGGCAAGCATTTGTAGGTCCACAAATAGGATACGGAATTAAGGTAGTATCACAGATCATCTCAGAGTGCGATTCAATATTAACAGCAATATGTGTGTCCGATTCAGAGGGAATTAGGGTTACCTCAGTGGTGCTAGTCGTACCTACCTCTGGACGACTGGCTGCCATAGGACCAGGGACAATCACCGAGGAGACCTTAGCCTTACCTTTAGCTTTGTCAGTAGCCCTTGGACGACGGTGACTATGTTGTGACGAGGACGCTCCATTGGTCTCGTGGGAAAAACCTATAGTAACCAGATCAGCAAAATTCCAACGTCTCCCTGTCCCTGTCAAATCATTCAGCACTGTAGCGTCCCTCTCGGTAGCAGCGTCTTGACTTCCTGTTCCAAGGTCTGACAAAACCGAAAACCTTGAGCCCCCCTCTTTAGAAGCCAACAGTTATTTGCGTATGGGACGTGGCTGTTGACGATGAACGGAGGCAGGAGAAGATCGTCGCTGCACCACCATCCAAGGACCGTAACCTTTGCCACCTGTCACCGTCTGAACCGCAACGGTGGACCCTCCGACACGCGTTGGGGGGTGGAATCAGTGGTCGGTTGATGAGACTCCGGCGGGAGGGAGGGATCGGCAGACTGAACCACAGAACACTTACTGGACTCATGCCCCACCATGCCACATGTAAAACAAACCGTCGGAAGGCCTTCATAAACAACCATCACCGGCTCTCCATCTAGTTCTACCGAGGTGATTAATGGGACTGTTAGATCAATATCAACGGCCACATGCGCGAACCGGCCTCGCTGAGTCTGCATGGTCGTCTCATCAATTTTAACCGTCAGTCCCACTTGGTTCCCCAACGCTGAAAGTATCGAAGGATGATAACGAGCGATGGACAATTCCGGGAACCTAACCCAGGTGACGACTCTAGTGACCTTTCCGATGGAGGGACAAAAGTTGGGCGTCCATTTTTGGACAGACAACGCATGGCCGAAGATGACCTAAGGACCATTAGTTAAAGCATTAATGAAGTCAGTCTGATCGATAAATTTCACGAGGTAATAATCAAAGTCCAGATCAATGACCTTTGTGGGACCTTTCGGACGCCACAACATCGCCAGTCTTGTGCAGAGGACCTTGTAACCAATACGTCGACCCAGAAGTTTGATGACAACCGCGTTGTCCCACTGCTGATCCAGGCGGTCCTTGAACGGTTTGGAGAGCTAGACACCCTTCCCTGCCTCTCTCGACAGCCGTATAATGTCCCCTTCCACCAACTCAATCAGCTCCTCCACCGGCCAAGCTTGAGACACAGGTTCCACTTCCACCGTGGAGGTACCAAGTGCCGCACGATAAGAAGGTTTGGTAGTCGGTGGAGGATCTTCGTCGCACTCACGAAGCCTAACCTTCTTCGGGAGATGTCTCTCATGCAAGAGGGAAGCCATGAAACCCACGTAAAGTTATATGAAAATAGAGAATACTTGAGAACGAAGATGAACAGTGTAGCTTTCAGAGAGTTTTTAGTGAGCTGAGATCTGAATTTTAATTGATGTGCAAAACGATGTTCCTTAGAGAAAAAGATCTTTCTTGAACATCATCGATTTGTTAATTCTTGCAAGGAAACATAGGGCGGTGCTTAACTGGATGGATTTTCTCCATCAATTTGAAAGTGATACTGAATTTGGATGCCCTATTTAAAGTGCTTTTGTCTATACACTTCACAATATTGAATTAAATGATATTGTTTGGAAGTGAATCCACCATTACAAGATAAACTGAACTGAACCAACTTTCTGTGCGCCTCACAAGACAATCTACGTGAACTCGAGCCCAGTCGATGAATTACGGCTTCTATATATAGCCTGCCATAAAACAATCAGCTTCCTGTTGATGCACGCAACAGACTTCAAGTCAACGGAATGTATGGACATAAACTGCAGCAGACTTCAGGTTAACGAGGGTACGGACAGAAACAAGACTTCAGGTTAAAAAAAGTATTTTTTATTTTTATGTTATCAAACAGATTGTTGTATAAATTTGTTAAAAGAACTACTTTTTAAATGATAATTAAATAGTCAACTTACTTCTAAAAAAAGTTCTTTTAAAAAAAACTCTATTGATATAAGTTCATCCAACCCAATATAAAGACAAGTAAGAAATAGAAAACGTGAAATTTAAGGGAGAAAGTAATCGAAAGATTTAAAATTTAAAGATACGACTTATTTTAAAAAACAAAATCATTAGTTAAATTTATGAGTTACTCCACGTTCATGATATTATCAATCATTATCGGATATTTTTGATGAATAAGAAGTTAGAGGGCAAGCTAGAACCAGTTGGTCAATGAAGGCTCGTGCGATTTACTGTCAATCTAGGATTTGTCTAGGGGAACCTCAAAGCTCAAAGGCTCTTTGGGGAGTTTCGATTTGATTCGAGCCTCCTCCACTTGACTTGCCACATTGAATTAGAGCAAACGCATAATATAATATATTGTTCGTAAAAAGGATTAAATAAGACTTAGACATTTTCACTAAAATTTAATCTAAACATTAACGTTTCAACTCAGTATAATATCTTAAAGTTTCTTAAATGTTCAAAAACAACTATCGTTTTTTAAACGTTCAATAAGAAAGAACCCAAGTTTAATAGCTCTGTCAATGCCTCTGTATAAAAAGTACATCTAACATATTATATTATTTTTTATGTGGGCCTATTTCACATGTATATCTTAGAAAGGAAATTGAACACGAAATTACAGATTAATTGCATAATTAATCAACACAAGTAATTAACCCTAGAATTGCAACATACTATATTCAATAATTAAATGAGTAAATACCTGAAAATTGGGGAAACATTGAATCCATTGTAATATTCTGTAAACCGGAGTGACAGAGATGTAAAGGATTTACTGCTGCTATTCCAAACCTAATTAGCAAAAACACACATACAGTTTTCAATGGGGCGACTGTATTTAAAGGTTGGCTAGCAGTAGGGCCTTCTGTGCTTTATAATACATGGGCCAAACCTACCCATCATAGCAGGCTGTGAGAAGTGCACCAAGATGTGTTTGAAGAGATGTGCTCCAATAATTGCAGGTTGATGAGAAGGGCATCAACGGGAAATTGGTGAAGAGAAGTGATTCACATAATCATTGTAGGTTGGTGAGAAGGGCATCAACAAGATGATGAGAAGTGCATCAATTGGTGAAGAGAAGTGCTTCACATAATATTTTGAAGATTAGGAGAGAAGTGCTCCATTCAGAAAATTTGAATTAAGAGGGAATGTTGGAAATTAATTCAAATTTTATAGTTGTTTAAATTCCTTTAGAATAGGTCTTTGATTATCTTAGAATAAGTCTTAGATTATATTTAATCTTATCTTATAAGCTAGATTTGATAGCTGAAAAATCTATTTTAGATGTTTATATTTTGTCTATATAAGGCAACCAAGTTCAATAATAAAAATATGGGAGTGTAATTCATGGTGGTTAGACACTGGTGCCACTATTCAAGTAACGAACTCATTCCAGGAGTTCAAAAGTAAACGGAAACCAAATAAAGGAGAGTTGACGGTGCAACTAGGAGATGGATTTAGTGTTAATGTTGAGCACATAGGAGTAGTTTCTTTGAAGTTGAGTAGTGGACATGATTTACTTTTGAAGGATACTGTTTATGTGCCTTCTATGAGAAGGAATTTGATTTCAATTTTTGTTTTACACAGTTGTGGATACATTTTTCATATAATCAATAATGGTATTGTTTTGTACTATGATTCTGTTGTTGATGTTTCTGCCATTATGTGTGATGGATTTTTATGCTAATTGCCAATTCTTCTCGTTTTGACCGACCACATAATGATGTTAATGTTATTGTTGGAAAGAAACGTGGGAGAGTTGTTGAAAAATCTTCTATGTTATGGCATAAACGGTTAGGACATATCTCTAAGGAGAGAATGGAAAGGTTGACGAAGGAAGCTATTTTGCATGATTTGACTTCTCTGATTTTGAAACTTGTGTTGATTGCCTAAAAAGGAAGTTTATAGCTAAAGTAAGAAAGGAGAAAATGACTAGGAAGGAGGAACCATTACAGATAATTCATATAGACATCTGTGGACTCATTACTCCTGTTGCCATGGGAGGCTGTAGGTACTTCATCACCTTTATTGATGATTTTTCTCGATATGGTTGGATTGAATTATTGCGTGAGAAATCTAAATCCTTGGATGCTTTTAAGTCACTAAAAAAATGTTGTTGAATTGCAACTTGGGAAGCATACCAAATGTGTAAGATCTGATAGAGGTGGTGAGTATTATGGTCGGTATGATGAAACTGGAAGAAATCCTAGCCCTTTTGCTAGATACTTGTAGGATTGTGGAATTGGGGCGCAATATACCATGCTTGGCACTCCTCAATAAAATGAGATTACAGAGAGGCGAAATCGTACTCTCAAGGAGATGGTTAGGTGCATGCTTAGTCACTTCACTTTACCAGAGTTCTTGTGGGGAGATGCTTTGAGGACTGCTATTTATGTTCTCAATCATGTGCCCAATAAATCTATACCAAAGACTCCTTTTGAGCTTATATCAGGAAAGAAGCCCAGTTTGAAGCATTTCCGTGTTTGGGGCTGTAAAGCTGAGGTGAAGATTTATAATCCTCAGCTGAAGAAGCTTGATGCTAGAACTATTTCAGGTTACTTTATTGGTTATTATATTGGCTCAAGAGGTTCAAGATTCTATTGTCTCAATCACACTATTATAGTCATTGAATCAGATCGGGCTGCTGAAGGGGACATGAAACATAATGAAAGGCATGAGTCTCGTGTTGTTAATTTCAAAGAGGATCGTGTTATTGGTCCTACACCTATTGTTTTCATCCTGAGGAAATTTAGACTCCTCTGATTCATGATGATGTTGTTGATCCAGGAAATGATGTTGATATTCCTCAACAGTTTGGCAATGATACTCAAGTCCCAAATATGGTTGTAGTTCCACATAGGAGATCTGAAAGGATTCCTAAATCCACTGAGTCTTTTAAATTCCGAGACTATTACATTTACTTGGAGGAGCATGAATTCAATTTAGTTGAAGACTTAGATCCTATTCCTTTTCAGGATGCCATTTCTTTTTCTCGTAGTTCACAATGGTTGGCAGCTATGGAAGATGAGCTGGCTTTTATGAGTATGAATGACGTTTGGGATTTGGTGGAATTACCCAGTTGTTGTAAGACTGTTGGGTGTAAATGGGTCTTTAAGACTAAACGTGATGCTAGAGGTGAGATAGAAAGGTACAAAGCCAGACTTGTTGCAAAGGGATATAACCAGAGGGAAGGTATAGACTATAAAGAGACTTTTTTCCCGATCTCTACTAAAGATTCATTACATATTGTGATGGCTTTGGTTGCTCATTTTGATTTGGAGCTCCAACAAATAGATGTGAAAACTGCTTTCCTAAATGGTGATTTGTATGAAGATGTGTTCATGAATCAGCCTACTGGTTTTATTGAGAAAGGTAAGGAACATATGGTATGCAAATTGAGAAAATTCATTTATGGGCTGAAACAAGCTTCCAGACAATGGTACTTGAAGTTTGACCAAATTGATTGCTCCTTTGGCTTCAAGGAAAATGTTATTGATCAATGCATTTACTTAAAGAATTATGGGAGAAAATTCATTATTCTTGTCTTATACGTTGATGACATTCTTTTAGCCAGTAATGATATGGGTTTTCTTTCTGAGACTAAACGATGTTGACAACTCATTTTGATATGAAAGATCTTGACGATGCTTCTTTTGTTCTAGGCATTGAAATTTATCGTGATAGATCTCGTGGTGCTCTTGGTTTATCTTAAAAAAGTTATATTGGAAGGATCTTGAATATATTCAACGTGAAGACTTGTAATCCTTGCAGTGCACCCATTTAAAAGGGTGACAAACTCTCAAATAGCCAGTGTCCTCAAAATGATAAAGATAAGTCAGAGATGGATAAGGTCCCATATACTTCTGTTGTTGGCAGTCTTATGTCTGCTCAAGTCTGTACACGTCCTCATATTACTTTTATTGTTGGTGTACTTAGGAGATACTTGAGAAACCTGGTGTAGGTCATTGACAAGCTGTGAAAGGAGTTCTGAGGTATCTACAAGGTACTAAAGATTTCATGCTTACTTACAGGATGTTTGATCACCTTGAGGTGATAGGTTATTCTGATTCTGATTATGGTGGCTACTTTGATGATCACAAATCCACATTAGGATATATCTTTATGCTTGCTGGAGGGGCTGTAT
>JANZLH020000020.1:2329314-2340057 GCA_026770325.2 Erythroxylum fimbriatum | reverse complement strand
GCCGCTCCGCTATCCGCTATTCCGCTATAGCGTTTTCGGGGTCGGCCGCTCCGCGCCGCTATCCGCTATTAACTACTGTGCTTTTAGGAAGGGGAATGGTGTGGGATCCACATTAAATTTGAAAACCATATGTATATTACAATTTAAGCATTGAAGAAAACATGAGTCCAAACTAGTTGGTCTTTATCTGGGACAGGTAGTTTTATGTTGAAAAGCCAATTCATAGTTGTATGTTATGCTTAGTTCTTTGACCCCTAATGTAGGACAAATAGAAGTATTAACTAGAAGTTGAAAATAACAAAATTAAGAAATATGGCTAATATTAAGTTGTTGGAATATCACTTTTCGATTTCGGCTTGGAATGTTGAAACTTCAGATTTGTTATAGTTGGAATTTTAGGATTTGATTGTTGAAAATTTAGGCTTAGAATTTTAGAGTTTAATATGGCTGGAATTTTTGTTTAAAATGGCTGAAATTAGGGTTAGGTTTGCTGGATTTTAGTAAAGAACACAGACAAAGGAGGTTAGTAAATTAGGAATCACTCTCAGGATCTAAGAATCACTTTTATAAAAAAGCATCACACCTTTTAGTTGTAAACTTGTGTTTGTAGAAAAAAATTCAGGATCTATTATTATTGAAGGGTTGAGTATACACATATTTATAGAGAAATTCTTAAACCTTATTCTAGTAGGACAGAATTCCTGTCAAATTTAAATCCTATTTTAATAAAATTTCTATAATTTTAAGTTAAAGCAAATAGGATAACATATCTGAACTAGAATAATATGTTTAACTCACTATTACTTCTTATTTAATAAGGAATTCTAGTATAATCTAAATTTCAGCCCTTATCTTTGTTGTCAACTGAGTTACCAATCCTTATCCCAACAAATTAAGGCTTGTGGTTGACTAATTTTTTCTATTTTATTTTTTTATAGACTTTAAGCTCTTTTGCATCAATTCTCCCCGGCTTGTTTGAAGTCTCAACATAGAATGTGACAAATGTTGGTTATGTAAGTTTGGATTCAAATTGTGAAATTCATATTCTAAAATCCAAGTACTGTCAGGAAATTGGTCTTCCTTTCAACTTCATAAGAAATTCTCGATACCCTCTATCTCTTGTAACTATAGTTTGTTCATCAAGAACAACTGCTATCTCCTTTTTAATACGGGGAATGGTTGAAGTTCTCATAGTTGTAGTGGAAGATTCGTATCATCATATCTATGATAAATAGTTAAGTCTGTATCATTAAAGATAAAACTAATTAACATCACTTGGGAATTTCCAAAACATAAGCATTAACCCTTATTTTCTTGATGATCTTATAAGGTCCAACACTTTGTGATTAAAGTTTCTTATGTCTCTTTCGGACAATGCTCTAGACAAATCTTAACCATCACCGTTTCTCCTCCATTGAATTCCACCAATTGACGATGTTGATCAACTTGTTCTTTATAAGACAAGTTGCTGGTTGTTATATTTTATCTTATCTCATTAAAGATGTCTCTCATGTGTTGTGCAAAACCTTCAGCTTCAGCACTAACTTGTGTTGTTTGTGGTAAAGGAACCAGATCAATAGGCTTTCTTGGTTGAACTCCTGAAACTATCTCAAAAAGATTCTTTCTACTCAATGCATCTGCTGTCTTATTCTCAACTCCTACCTGATGTTTATTAACAAAGTTAAATTGTTGCAAAAATTCACTCCATAAGGTGTGCCTTTTGTTTAAGTTTTTCTAAGACTTGGAAGTATTTAAGACATTCATGATTTGAATATAGAATAAACTCCTTGTATGAGAGATAGTGATGCTAATTGTAAAGAGCATGTGCTACTGCATAAAATTCCTTATCATAGGTCGAGTATTGATGTTTCTCTTCACTTAACTTCTCACTGTAGTAAGCAATTGAGTGTCCCTCTTGGCTGAGTTTGCCTCCGATTCCTACATGAGATGCGTCATAAGCAACTTCAAATACCTTAGAAAAATCAGGAAGTTTAAAAAAAGTTGATTCAATCATCTTTTTCTTGACTTCTGCAAATGCTTTAGCTGATGCCTTGGACTAAGTAAATTTTCCTTTCTTCATACAATCAATAATGAGTGCCATTATGGTGTTGAAATTACAAATAAATCGCATATAGAATGTTGCTAGACCTTGAAAACTTCGTGTCTCATGCACATTCTTTGGAATAGGCTAATCAAGGATGACCTTAATCTTCCCAAAGTCCATCTCCACTCCACAGTAGGATACAATAAAACCCAAGAATATAATACTTGATTGCATGAAAGAATCACTTTATAAAGTTTCTCTTGCTTTAGAACTCTCAAGATTTGTTGTAGATGCAATAGGTGGTGTTCTTTAGTCTTGTCGTATATTAATATATCATGAAAATATTCCACCAAAAATTTGCTCATAAATGATTGAAACACTTGATTTATCATTATAATAAAGTGCTAGGTGCATTGGAGAGTCCAAATGGCATCACCAACCATCATAAAGTCCTAGTCTTGAAAGTCGTTTTTCATTCATCTCTAGATCTGATTCTAATTTGATAGTACCCACTTTGTAAGTCTATCTTAGTAAATATAATAGTTCCAGTCAACATGTATAACATGTCATCAAGGCAAGGTATTGAAAATATATGCCTTACTGTGATCTTATTTATTGCCCGACAATCAATACTAATTCGCCAACTTCCATCCTTTTTAGGAGTCAATAGTGCTAGAATTGCACATGGACTAAGAGTTTCCTGAATAAATCCTTTTTTCAGCAACTCCTTTACTTGTCTCTTCAACTCTTCATTCTCAATAGGATTCAAGCTATAGGCTTGAAGATTTGGTAGAGTAGGTTTAAGTATTAAGTCAATAGCATGTTAAATATCTTGTAAATGAGATAATTCACCTGGTAAATCATCTACTGTAAGGTCTGCAAAATCAGTAGCCAGTCACCAACTTCTTTTGGTAAGGTAAGGAGTGTCTCAGGTGTTGTTTCTGCTACTTCCCTCACTACCATTTTAAACACAATCCCCTTCTCCTTGCTAACAACTTCAAATCCTCTTTCATTAAGGATATTAGGAGGCTTTTTTTTGGCATTTATAGCTGTTTTGTTACTTCGTCTTTGATCTTCTACCTTGTCTACCTTCATGGGCTTCAAAATTATCTTCTTTCCATGAAATATAAATTGATAGGTTGTATTGTACATCTCGATCATAAAGCGACGATCGACCAAGTAAAATGTGTGATACTTGTCAGAATCAGAGAATGATAATTGAGGGCTTGGTAACATCTCAAGACCCTCATAAAGTTTATATAGAACCAATTAAATACGGAAAAGATCTTAAGCATAAAGAGGAAATTATAGAAAGTTTAACTTATCCTAATATAGATATGACTTGCCTAGCACTCCCCTTCAAGCTGGAGCATACATATCATAAACTTCAAGCTTGTTACATATAGATTTCAATTGAGATATGAATGGCTATTTGATTATCATGCATCAACTTCATTGGAGAGAAGTGCTCGAAACCAAATTCCCCAAAAGGATACCTCAATCAAATCAATTCACATGTAGTATATGCGATGGCCCTGTACTCAGACTCAGCATTAGAACACGCAACAACTGACTGCGTCTTACTTCTCCATAACACCATGTTTCCACCCATAAATACACAATAGCCTGAAGTAAATAGTTGGTCATAAGAGGCTTCAACATGAACTTCCTTAGTAATATCATCCTGTTTGATGTGTGTTTCAACTCTATTGTGGCCTCTTAAGGCTCGCATGCACTCTCTATTTGTTTTTGGTTGATTTCTATGTCTTGGATCTCTTGGTAGGCGTTGATTTCCTAACCCCATTCGCTGTTGATTAGTCGCACATCTTGGATTTTACTTTCTCCACCCTCCACTTCCAGTGTAGTTTGCTATCCAATGGTGTTTTCTAGACTAGTTTTTAGAGCAATTGGTGATTTAGGGTCATTAATGTCCAATTTTTCCATAATTCTCAAAAGTATTAAATCTAGCTTTTGATCATTGAGCATTTTTTTATATGCCCTTTCACTATCAAATCGATGTAGGACAAATAGAAGAAGTATTAACTAGTAGCTAAAATTCACAAAATTAGGAAATATGAGTAATATTAAGCTGCTGAAATATCAAGTTTCAAGTCTGAATTTTGACCACAAATGCTGAAATTTTAGATTTGTTATAGCTAGATTTTTAGGGTTTGATTGCTGGAAATTTGGGCTTAGAATTTCAGGATTTAATATGTCTGAAATTTAGATTTAAGATGACTTGAATTAGGGTTTAGTTTGCTAGAATTTGGTAAAGAACTCAAACAAAGGAGGGTAGAAAACTAGGAATCACTCCTAGTTTCTAAGAATCACTCTTATAAAAAAGCCTCATACCTTTTAGTCGAAGACTCAAGTTTGTAGAAAAAAAATCAGGTTCTATTATTATTGAAGGGATGAGTATACATATATTTATAGAGAAGCTTTTGATATAGTTTTATCTATGGATAATCCATCTTTTAAATTTTTTTAAAAAAGTTCTTTAGAATCCTTATTCTTGTATGAAAGGGTTGCTATCAAATTTAAATCTCATTCTAATAAAATTCTCTTTCAAATTTAAAGGGTTGCTATCGAATTTAACTCTTTTTATTTCTCTCTCTCAATCTCTCTCTCTCTCTCTCTCTTGTTGATGTGGCACTACCACGTGTCAATGGACTCTCACTAATTAGACACATCAGCGTCATTAGAAGAAGTCAGTATGATTAGTGAAACAACGTTGTTTCTTGATGATAGTAAAACGACACCATTTCAACAAAACTGAGACAATCTCACTCACTTGGTTGTCATTCTCAAGCTGTAACCTAACGTCGGGCTAGAATTGAAAAAAAATTGAAAGTTTGGGCATTTTATTACTATTTTTTAAAGTTCGGGCTATACTTGAAAAATTGGGAAAAGTTCAGTTTTTTTTTTGTAATTAACCCTATTTTTATCTAATAAAAAATCCTAACATAATCTAAATTTCAGCCCTTATCTTTGTTATCAACTCAATTCCCAATCTTTATCCTACTAAATTAAGGCTTGTAGTTGACTCATTTTTCCTCTTTTATTTCTTCCATAGACTTTAAGCTCTTTTGCATCACCCCCACTTTATAGAGTTTAAATTTCCAATTTCTGTTTATTTATCATTTGAGAGGTTATTACTAAAGAAAGCTGAACAAAAGTGGGGAATAATATTATGTATTCTTGAATAGAAAGTATATAGCCATATATAGGCTATAGGCTATTGCAAGTAGAAGTTTAAATCTGGAAGGTTATCCAGATCTATCTAATCTTATCTAATCTAATCTAATCTAATCTAATCCTTTTAAATTACTTATTCTATATTAACTATAAACAGCTTATCTATATCTCAATATAATCTAGATATAACTCTATAGTATCTTGAGTAGAATATCAGTCATAATATCCTATCGACACTTCCCCTCAAGCTGGTGAATAGATATTGATCATTCCCAACTTGCAACTAAGTTCTTCGAATCTGCCTCTTGCAACTGCCTTGGTAAAAACATCTGCAACTTGATTACTGGTGGGCACATAGGCAAGATCAATTAATGCAGATTCCACTTTCTCTTTGATGAAATGGCGATCTATCTCCACATGCTTGGTTCTGTCGTGATGTATAGGGTTCATTGCAATTCCTATTGTGGCCATTTTATCATACCACACTTTCATTTGAGGCTTTATTGTGATTTGTAGTTCTGCTAGGGGCCTCTTAATCCATATTCCTTCACATATTCCAAGTGCCAAAGCTTTATATTCTACTTCGACACTACTTGTAAACATTGGTTACTTCTTGCTCCTCCAAGTAACTAAGTTGCCCCACACAAAGGTGCAATAGCCTGTTGTGGACCTTCTATCAGTTACAGATCCAGCCCAGTCAGCATCTGTGAAAACTTCAATGCTCCTTACTCCCCCTTTCTTAAAGAACAAACCCTTTCCGAGTGTCATTTTTAAGTACTTTAGGATTCTAAACACTGCCTCCATGTGTTCCTTTTAAGGATTGCTCATAAATTGACTGACCACATTGACAGGAAAACTGATATCTGGCCGAGTATGAGATAGATAAATCAGTTTTCCCACCAGTCTCTGATATCTGCCTTTGTCCACTGGTGTACCACCCTCTTTAAAACTTAACTTATATGTTGATTCCATAGGTGTTTCTGCTGGTTTTGCTCCTAGCATTCCAGCTTCCTCTAAAAGATTAAGAGTATACTTCCCTTGAGACACTGAGATACCTTTACTAGATTTGGCCACTTCCATTTTAAGGAAATATCTCAAGTTACCCATATCTTTGATTTTGAATTCTTGAGCCAAAGAATTCTTCAACTCTTGTATACCTTCCGAATCATCACCTGTAATGACGATGTCATCGACATAGACAATAAGGATAGTTATCCTACCACTCGTCAAACGCCGAATAAATAGGGTGTGATCAACCTAGCATTGATAGTAATTAAGATTCTTCATTGCTCTGGCAAATCTCCCAAACCATGCTTTAGGTGACTGCTTCAGGCCGTACAGAGATTTTTTAAGTTTGCATACTCTCTGAGGGTGGTTGTTTTTTCCTAATCCTGGTGGCAACTTCATATACACCTCCTCTTCAAGATCACCATTCAAGAAGGCATTTTTGACATCAAGCTGATGTAGGGGTCAGTCTAGATTGGCAGCTAGTGACAATAGAATCTTAATTGTATTGAGTTTGGCTGCCGGTGCAAATGTTTCTTGGTAGTCAATCCCACGTGTCTGTGTAAACCCCCTAGCCACAAGTCTTGCCTTACGCCTATTAATACTTCCATCAGAATTGTATTTGATGGTAAATACCCATTTGCATCCCACCACAGTTTTTCCTTGTGGTAAGTCTGTTTCCACCCAAGTCTGATTCTTCTTAAGTGCACTTAGTTCATCATTTATTGCCTCCCTCCATTTAGGATCCTTGATAGCCTCCTGAAAATTATGAGGTAATTTTTCAGTAGATAACTGAGCAACAAAGGTCTGAAAATGGGGAGATAACCTGTTATAAGAGACAAAGTTGCCAACTGGGTGCCTTGTACATGATCTTACTCCCTTCCTCAGTGCTATCGGCCAACCTAACTCCTCAGAATTGTAGCAGGTTCTGATTCATGACCTTGCTCGGAAAGTATGATAGATTTCTCTTGTCCAGGTTCACTTGCTACTTGTTCATTTCCTTGTGTTGTTCCCTTCCTTCTTATGTAAAATCTCGTATAATTTCCTGGTTTGTCCACCCTAGTTTTGGTATCCCTCTCCTTATCACATTCACCATATTCAGTGGCATTCTTGTCTGGTTGGGGTTTGGGATCATTTGTTATAGTGGGCTCAAAGGGTTGAGTGGGTTCCGAAGTGAAAGTATCAGGTCTGATTTGATTACGGTCAGGTGAAGATGGTGAAAAGGTATATTTTTCTAGGATAATGTGTCTGGTATACCATCATTTTCTGAAAACAGCCATTCACTCTCACAATTCTCCCCCTGAATGGGTGGTTTATGATAATAAGGTGTAAGGAAACCCAATGTTTTTGAAGGCATTCGATTTATTAGATAAGTAAAAGTAAGAATAGCCTCCCCCCAAAAATAGTTTGGAACATTTGTAGTAAGCATAATGGACCGAGCAACCTCAAGTAAATGCCTATTTTTTCTCTCAGATACACCATTTTGTTGTGGTGTATTGACACAAGAGATTTGGTGTATAATACCATTGGTGATAAAAACTGATCAAAGGCTTGACTTAGGTATTCTTTCCCATTGTCACTTCTAAAAATTTGAATTTTTGTATGAAATTGATTCAGTATAAAGGAGTAAAAGTCCTTAAAAATCTGAAAAACTTCTGCTTTATCCCTTATAAGATATACCAAGCCAATCTTGTATGATCATCTATGAAAGTTACAAACCATTTGACATTTTTCTTGGTTTTAATCCTTGATGGCCACCAGACATCACTATGTATGATAGAAAAAGGTTTAATGGGTTCATAAGCCGACGACCCATTGCTCCAGCATCTCACGTCCGTGGACACATCCCAAAGGGGAGACAAGTTGCTGCCATCATTAATTAGTCCACCAACAGTAGCACTAAAAAGCTTACCTAGTCACCTTAAATACATCTTTTTAGGTGAGGAAAATACATTGCCTTTGATTATTTCTAACCAACTTTCGGATTTGCAGGAAAAACAGCTTATCAATGTTTTGAAGGCGTATAAAGAAGCTTTTAGTTGGACAATAGCTGATTTGAAAAGAATCAGTCCCACTATATGCATGCACCGAATTTTGATGGAAGACGAGGCAAAAGAAGTAAGGCAACCACAGCGTCGTCTAAACCTACCCATGATGGAAGTGGTAAAGAAAAAAATTTTAAAGCTTCTTGACTCAAGCATAATTTATCCGATTTCGGATAGTAAGTGGGAAAGTCCGGTCCAGGTAGTACCAAAGAAAACTAGTCTTACGGTAATTGAAATCAGCAATGGTGAGTTAATTTCGACTCGTGTTCAAAATTGTTGGAGAGTATGCATAGATTATAGGAAGCTTAATTCAGTTACTAGAAAAGATCACTTTCCGCTTCCTTTTATTAATCAGATGCTTGAAAGACTTGTTGGAAAATCTCACTATTGTTGTTTAGATGGTTATTTAGGATGTCATCAGGAAAAGACAACCTTCACATACCCATTCGGTACCTTCTCTTACCGACGAATGCCTTTCGGATTGTGCAACGCACCAGCAACATTCTAACGGTGTATGGTAAGTATTTTCTCAAATCTTGTGAAAAATTGCATGAAAATTTTTATGGACGACTTCACGGTATATGGGGAATCTTTTGAAGCATGCATTATTAACCTTAAAAAAGTGCTCAAACGCTGCATCAAAACTAATATGGTTTTAAATTACGAAATGTGCCACTTTATGGTTAATCAAGGCATTATTTTGGGTCATACCGTTTCGTCAAAAGGAATGGAAGTTGATAAAGCCAAGATAGATGTTATTCGCTCTTTACCTTACCCCGCAAATGTGCGGGAAGTTCGTTCTTTTCTTGGCCATGCAGGTTTTTATCGACGATTTATCAAGGACTTCTCCAAAATTGCGCAACCTATGTGCTAATTGCTTCAAAAAGATGTGAAATTCGACTTTGACAAGCAATGCCGAAGTGCGTTCAACGAGCTAAAGGAGTGCTCACCACAGCACCGATTATTCAACCACCACATTGGGACATCCCTTTTGAATTGATGTGTGACGCATCAGATTATGTCGTAGGCGTTGTGCTGGGACAAAAAGTAGATAAGGTACCTCATGTTATTTATTATACTTCTTTGACACTTAATGATGCCCAGAAAAATTATTCCACAACGGAAGAGGAGCTTTTAGCTGTCGTCTTTGGATTGGAAAAGTTTTGGTCATATCTGTTGGGGACCAAGGTGATCATTTACTCCGACCATGCAGCGCTAAGGTATCTGGTTAACAAGAAAGAAGCCAAGCCCAGATTGATCCGATGGATATTACTGCTTCAAGAATTCGACGTAGAAATTCGTGACAAGAAAGGAGCAGAGAATCTGGTGGCCAATCACTTAAGCCGGATCACATCCAACACTACATCGGATTAGAGCCTTTTCGCAGTTCAACAGGTAACCCCTTGTTATGCAGACATAGTAAAATTTTTAGTAACTAAGTCTTTACTTAATGATCTATCTAGAGCTTAAAAAGATAAAATCAAGCGAGAGGCTAAGTATTATGTGTGGGATGAACCTAACTTATGGAAATTTTGTTCTGATCGGATCATTAGAAGATGCGTCACAGATGATGAGATTTCTTCTATTTTACAATTTTGTCATTCATCTGTGTGTGGGGGACATTTCGGTCCCAAAAGAACTGCTCGAAAAATTTTAGAATGTGAACTGTTTTGACCTAAGTTATTTTATGACTCTTACATGTTTTGCAAGTCTTGCGATCGTTGTCAAAGAACAGGTAACTTGGGATTCAAGAATCAAATGCCATTGACGAACATTCTGGTATGTGAGATTTTTGATGTTTGGGGAATAGACTTTATAGGTCTGTTCCCTTCCTCTTTTGATAAGAATTACATCCTATTGGCGGTAGACTACGTTCCTAAGTGGGTTGAAGCTAAGGCTACTATATCTGATGATGCTAAAACAGTAATTGATTTTGTTAAATAAAATATTTTTGTCAGGTTTAGAATGCCTCGAGCCATCATTAGTGATCAAGGGACGCACTTTTGTAACAAGATTTTCGAAGCATTGATGAAAAGATGTGGCATTACACACAGAGTTTCTACCGCCTACCATCCGCAGACGAGTGGGCAAGCTGAGGTATCAAACAGGGAAATCAAGTCCATACTAGAAAAAGTGATAAACCCAAACCGAAAGGATTGGAGTCTTCGACTGGATGATGCCTTGTGGGCCTACCGGACCGCATACAAAACTTCTATAGGCATGTTGCCTTACAGGTTAGTTTTCGGTAAGCCTTGTCATTTACCTATGGAAATCAAACATCGAGCTTATTGGGCCGTGAAGCAACTAAATATGGATCAATTGGAGGTAAGTACTAGTAGGAAATTGCAATTGCAAGAATTAGAAGATATTCGTAATGAGGCGTATGAAAATTTGAAAATTTACAAGGAAAAAACTAAGGCTTTTCATGATAGAATGATTTCTAGGAAACAGTTT
>JANZLH020000020.1:2311676-2324775 GCA_026770325.2 Erythroxylum fimbriatum | reverse complement strand
TAATAGGAGGCAAAGTGGCTGTCAAAGAGACAGGATTAGAAAAACCATACTTATCTGGTGGTTTACTAACTCGTGTACTGCGTCTGGGAATGACGAATTCAGTTGGTGCGAGAGAACCAGCAGCAAGGGAAGGAGCTTGAGGGGGCATAGCAGAAGGCAGATCCATCGTAGTTTTGGAACATCTTTGACATACCAAAAGTGGTTTAGAATTTTCTTGATCTACAATAGAGTTATGAAAAACTAGGCAACATAGAGAATGAAGGAGAAAGAGAGTCTTGATGATTGGAAAAGAAATACTGATTCTCTAGAAAAATTGCATTTCTGGAAATGCGAACACGATGCAGATTAGGATCATAACAAAGAAATTCTTTGTGATGCACGGAATATCCTAGAAAAGCACATTTAACAGATTGAGCTGTGAATTTTGTGCGTTCTTGCGCAGGAAGATGTACATAACATACATAACCAAAGGTATGAAGATTAGAAAAATTGGGGAAATGACCAAATAACCTAAAGAAAGGAGATACATGATTCAATGAAGGAGAAGGTAACTTGTTAATGAGGTAAGCAACTGTGGAGACAGTCTCACACCAAAACTGAGGATGCACTGAGGACTTTATTAAAAGGGCTCGAACAACATCAAGGAGGTGACCATTTTTTCTTTCAGCCACCCTATTTTGTTGTGGGGTTTGAGGGTAGGATCTTTGAGATACTATTCCATTAGCCTACAGAAAATCTTGGAACAAATGAGACATATATTCACCCCCATTATCTAAACGTAAGATTTTAATTTTGGCAGAAAATTGGGTTTGGACATACGTATGAAAAAGTTTAAATGCAGAGAACACTTCATCTTTAGAATGCAAGAAATAAATCCAAGTGAAACGACTATAGTCGTCAATGAATGTGACAAAGTACTTGTAATTAGCATGAGATATAATTGGTGCCATACACCACACATCACTATGTATCATTTTGAAAGGTTGGACAGGATTAGGCATGTGAATCGGAAATGGCAAAGTTCTATTCTTACCAAGCTTACAAGAATCACAGTCAAATTGAACATCATCATTGGAAAAATGCTTTTTATTCCCAAGTAAACCATAATTTAGCAAATTATGAAGTATACTAGAGTTTGGATGTCTAAGATGTTTGTTCCAAGCTCGATAATCAACTTGAGCGAGATTACAAATGATAAAAGGAAATGAAAGACATGGTGACAAAGGAAATTGGAGTGGAAAAACACGTCCTACTTTAGGTCCCCTTGCAATCATCTTCCCCGACTGTTGATCTTGCGCAACACAACTAGATTTTGAAAATTCTACTACACAATTATTGTTAACCAGCTGGCCAACTGAAACAAGGTTAGTGGCAAGATTTGGAGAGAAAAAAACATATGTTAAAGGAGAAATATCACCAGTGGCAGTAATAGGTAATGAATTTCCATCTGCAGTATGAATTTCAAGATTTCCAGAATATTTGTTTATGTTGGTTAGGATTTGAGCATTATTTGTCATATGATTGGATGCCCCAGAATCACAAAACCAAATAGATGAAGTAGATAATGGTTTACCGGAGAGTCCTAGGCTGGACATTGCAGAGAGAATCATTTGCACCATTTCAGGTGTTATAGTTTGAGCAGGAGCAGGAACATTTTATGTTGACGAGGCTGTATCCACTAATCCACCAGGATTAGAAGATCTAACCGAGGCAGTAAATGCTGTTTCAGGTTTCCTGGGAGGTCGGATTGGGCATTCCTTGATAATATGGCCATCTTTTTTGCAATAGTTGCAGAATTTTTTGGGACAATTTGAGGCATAATGACCAAATTCTTTGCAACAGAAACATTGAACAGCCTTTAGATCCTTACCTCTTGGCTTACTTTAGGCTATATAAGCCATTGAAACTGATGTGGATCTTTGTTGTTCCATGGCTGCTTGAGTGACAATTCATTGCTCCTCTCGTAGTAGATCATTAAGGCATACATCCAAGGAGGGAACCGGATCTTGATTCATAAGATTGGACCTGGTACCCTCAAATTCAGCTCTCAATTTCATGAGAAATTGATCCCTTTTAGCAGTTTCATGAACAGATTGGACAGCAGTGAGACCTTCAGCAGGTAAGGTAACATAGATTATATCAGTTTATTCAGCCTAAAGATTCATAAAGATAGAGTAAAAATCAGAAATAGAGAGATTATCCTGATGAATCATGGATAATTCATGTTCAAGTTGGAATCTACGAGCCGCGTTTTGCTAGTTGTAGATTTTCTAGAGGTAATTCCACATTTCAGCTGCAGTCTTGGAGGGTCGAAGATTCAAAACAATGTTGGGTTCTACAGATCCCAGAATCCATGCCATAATTTGTGCATCCCTAACCTCCCACATAGCATATTCATCAGTACCTTGCTTGGGAGTAGGTTTGCTGCCATCAACATGACCCCATAGGTCTCTTCCTTTGACATATATCTTAAAGTGGAATGCCCAAGCTGAGTAGTTTTTACCATTAAAACGAGTCAAGGACTCCCTATCTGAAGACACGAGGTTGCTAAAGAACTAGGAACTAGGAGCTGAAAAAACTGGACTAAGAATGAGAAGCTAGAAGCTGGAAAAACTGGACTAGGAGCCAAGAACCAGAAGCTGGAAAAAAAACTGACTATGTAGAAATAAAGGGCTCTGATACCATGTTAATGCAAAGGATTTTGTGTATCTACATATATATACTAGGAGTCCTACCTAAATAAGGAATATACAATCAGCTCCTTTAATTTAGGTTTGCCTATCTAAATAGGAAAGCATATAAAATACATTAATTACATTAACAAATAAGGTAACTAAAATTATCTAAATAGGAAAGCATATAAAATACATTAATTACATTAACAAATAAGTTAACTAAATCGGCAAGTTGGCAAATGATTGATTAACTGAATCTTCTGACAGTACTAACATACATTTATTATTCGCCTTTGATACATAACCTATGTAAGAAACTTACATACAATAGGAATGTGGATATTTCCCAGTTTTATAATTGTCTGTGTTACAATGGCCGACTTTTCACATTCATCCCCTAATTCCTTTTCAGGTCTGTACTTTACTTTGACCCTTTTTAAGCTCGGTTTTGTTAATTGTGCTGATCACAATGCGATATTAAAACCAAGAATGCGTTACCTTCATTGGCATTGAAATTGCTAACAATAATGCTTCTTTTAGTGCCACTTTGGTGTTGTCTAATTTAAGTTGTGTTTTTCTTTCATAAAAGTAGAAAAAATGAGACAGCTCTGAATATACGATGAAGAAAGAAGATGGAAAGAAAAACAGGAGTGGAAAGATCTTAATTTACTGCGGAATGGTGTCATTCATGGGACTGATTTACTAAAGAAAATAAAGAAAACAATACAAAGATAGTGTATGAGGGGATATGATGAGAATCTCGAGTCACCCAAGAACAGCTCCACCCAAATAAGAAAGAATGTGAAGTGGGCTAGGGCATAATAATCGGACAAGAGACAAGAAGGAGGGAGTGGGCCCAAAGGCAATTATAAACTCACCCACAATAATCGGATAAGAGACAAGAAGAAGGGAGTGGGCCCAAAGGCAATTATAAACTCACCCACACATTGACCATTCGGACCATCCATGCAAGTCATTTATTCTTTCTTTTCCTTTTTTTCATTTCTTTTCATGTACATAGCTCTAGAATCTTCCAGCCATTAGCTGGCATTTCTGTTGCACACGCACCGGCACCATAGCAGTAAATTAGCTGTCCTTGTACAACATAAATATTCTCCTCCTGTACAGACACAAGGCATGATGAAATACACTTTTCTCATCAAAGCAAACTTTTTCTTCATGGTATCAGAGCCTAAGGTCTGATCCACACTACCCTACCATACATATCTCCCAAAATGTCAAACATGGCTGACATGAATGCCAGTAACCCAGACCTAGAAAAATACTCCATAACCAATACAGAAAGCCCAGGCACTGTCCTAGTAACTAACCTCTTCAATGGGAACAACTACCTTACCTAGAGCAAGTCGATGATGATAGCTCTTTGTGCAAAGGATAAGCTCTCCTTCGTGGATGGAACGTGCATGCCACCTACTGAAGATATTAACCTACTATCCAGATGGAAGCGAGTAGATTCTATGGTTAAGTCCTGGATACTTAACTCCATGGTCAAAGAGCTCAGTGACGCATTTCTGTCCTTCACCACAGCCAAGGAACTATGGGAGGAACTGAAAGAGAGGTTCGAAGAAGCCAACGGACCAATGCTGTACCAAATAGAGAGGGAGATCAGTCTTTTTAAGCAAGGTAATCTTACCATTTCTGCTTATTACACAAAGCTGAAGAAATTTTGGGATGATTTAGCTAGCCTAGACCCAACACCTGCATCCACATGTGACGCAACCAAGGTAATTACCACCAGAAAGAACACACACAAATTAGTGCAATTCCTAATGGGTTTGAATGAAGAATATGAACACGTGGTTAACCAGATTATGTTGATGGAACATCTACCCATGGTAAACAGAGCATTTGCTATGTTGCAAACAGTGGAAAGACAAAAACTATGAATGCTAACAATGACAGGCACCTAAATGTGGCCATGATGGCAAGGCAGTCCAACTCAAATCCTAGAAGAGGAGGCAGAAACAACAACAACAATGGGAGGAAACCTTTCACGAAGAAGGAAGGCAAGTACTGCAAAAAATGTGAAAAAACTGGACATACCATAGAGACGTGCTTCAAGATCCATGGCGTGCCCGACTAGTACAAGGAACTAAAAGGGCAGAAAAGCAAGGCAAACCTAGCTACAGTAAGTGACAGCCCTGTAGATACACAACAGGAAACTGGTGAGTACAATGAGAGGAAGGGACAAATAACACCCGACTTGGCAACTTTCATACAGCAGGAAATATCAAAGGCAATCAAAGGAAAGGCCATTGGAGAGGTAAAGTTGGGAGGATTGGCAAACTTCGCAGGTAACAACATTAACCACACTCATGTTCAAAATGCAAAAGATGAATGTATATGGTTGGTTGATTCGGGTGCGTCTTCACATATGATTACCAACTTAAACTACTGTCATGGATATGAAATAAACAACATATATGACCCTGTCACACTACCAGATGGCACACAACAGTTAGTAAAAGACATATGCCAGACCATAATAGGTGACAAAATCAAACTTGATGGGATCTGACACGTCCCAAATTTCTTCAAGAACCTGCTGTCTGTAAACAAACTCACCACTTAGAATGATATTGTTGCAATTTTCATATCTAATAGATTATTTTTGCAGGACTTACGGACTAATAATATTATGGCAACTGTCGAGGCTAGAAGTGGGCTATATGAGCTAACAACCGACACCCTATTACCTTCAGAAACCTTGAAAGGACCTCCTCTAGACTTCTACAGAGCTAAGAATGCTGCTTTTAATGCTACTGTTTCTTTCGATGTTTGGCATAGTAGACTAGGACATGTTTCCAAAAACAAGTTGAGACACATTAATGAAATCAAGCTTTCCAATTATTGTTTATCTGATTGTCAAACCTGTCCCATAGCAAAACAACACCGAAAACCCTTCCCCAAACACAAAATCCGAACCACTAAGCCCTTTGAGACCCTCCACTTGGATCTATGGGGACCATATAGGATGCCTTCCTTAGATGGGTCACAATATTTCCTAACCATTGTTGATGACTTCTCTAGAGCCACCTGGACATTTTTACTCAAAAACAAAGACAAAACATACACCACAATCACCCAATTCATCACAACCATTGAAAAACAATACAACACAAAGGTCTTAAAGATACAAAGCGATAATGGCAGAGAATTCATTAACAATGAATGCAGCTCTTTGCAAAATGCTGGGATAATACATAAGAAAAGTTGTCCCTACACCCCACAGCAAAACGGGGTAATGGAAATAAAACACAAACATTTACTGCAAATTACAAGAGCTTTATTGTTTGCAGCCAACCTACCCAAACAATTCTAGGGGGAAGCTCTCCTAACTGCCACTTACCTCCTAAACCGAATCCCGACCAAAGTCCTGCAGTGGAAAACACCCTATAAGAAGCTACACAAAAGAAAGCCAACCTATGAACACTTGAAAATATTTGGGTGCCTATGTTTTGCCCTAGATAAACACCTAACAAAACCAAACTTGATCCTAGAGCCCTAAAATGCCTTTTTCTTGGGCACATGCCAGACTACAAAGCATACCGAGTCATGGATCTTGACACAAAGACTATTTTCAGTTCAAGAGATGTCACATTCCATGAGAATACTTTTCCCTTTGCCACTACACAAACCAACTCTAACCAAGCACCATAACCACTATTCCCTTCCTACACAACAGATGATGCTTCAGAAATATCTAATACCACACCAGAACCCTCAAGTTTAACCCATACAGACACCATACCTGACAGCCCATCTCAGCCAAACCCCACCACCAATCAAGACAACACCATAAACACAAATGTTAGGAGGAGTCAAAGGACCGATACTACACCAAGATACCTTGATGACTATGTCCACCAAGCTTCTGCCCTTCACTCCACTTCTGCCTTCAATTCTGACATAATTTTACAAGTCTGTGATCCTACAGGAATAAGAGGAGACAAGGAGTTCAATTTCCAGATTACTCATACACAAAGTTACATGGATTTGATAGGTAATGTAAGAACTACCTTTGAGCCTTTGTCTTGTGAAACAGCGAGAAAGTCAGCAGCTTGGGTAAACTCCATGAATGAACAACTTACTGCCCTGGAAGAAAACCAGACCTGGGTGTTAGCAAAATTACCTAAAGGAAAGAGAGCTATAGCATCAAAGTGGGTCTACAAAGTGAAACTCAATCCAGATGGCACTATTGACAAGTTAAAATCCAGGTTGGTGGCAAAAGGATTCAACCAGAGAGAGGGAGTGGATTATTTGGAAGTATTCTCACCTGTGGCTAGGATTGTGACAATTCAGACCTTCCTAGCCGTAGCTACAGTTTGGAGATGGCCCATCCTACAGTGTGATATTAATGATGCATACCTCCATGGCCACTTGGAAGAAGAAATCTACATGCTGCCACCACCGAGTTATCAAAGGGCCAAGGAAGGAGAGGTCTGCCGATTATTGAAGTCCATTTATGGTCTCAAACAAGCGGGAAGACAGTGGCACAAAGAGCTAACCACAAAATTAAAGAATTTAGGCTTTGACAAAGCAAAAGCTGACCATTGCCTATACACCAAAGGCCAGGACAACACTTTTATTGCACTCATCATCTACGTGGATGACATACTCATCACAGGCGCAAAGGAAGAAAACTTAAACCACATCAAAGATGCCCTCCACCGAGAATTCACCATCAAAGATCTAGGATATGCTAAGTTTTTCCTAGGTGTTGAAATAGCTAGATCAGGGAAGGGAATGCTACTCAGCCCAAGTAAGTACATAAAGGACATTTTACATGAAACAAACCTACTGGATTGTAAACCATGCATCACACCCATAGTCCAGGGAAATAAGCTTACCACTGATGAAGGTGAATTGCTCCCAGATCCGGAACTTTACCGCAGAATTGTTGGTCAGCTAGAGTACTTGAGCTTCACCCGACCCGACCTTACCTACATCACACAACAACTTAGTCAATTTATGAAATCGCCGAGAGAGCCCCACTGGAAAGCAGTCATACATGTCCTCAAGTACCTCAAAGGAACACAAAATCAAGGCCTATTCTACCCATCCAACTCAACCTTACAACTCACCGCTTACTCCAATGCCGATTGGGCCAGTTGCGCGTTTACCAGACGCTCCCTTACTGGCTTCTGTGTGTTCCTCGGACACTCTCCCATATCATGGAAAACAAAGAAGCAAACAACAGTTAGTAGATCTACAGTCGAAGCAGAATACTGAAGCCTAGCGTCGACTACATGTGAATTAAAATGGGTTGTACAATTACTTCGATGTTTTCAAATAGCAAGCACAGGGGCCATACCTTTGTACTGCGGCAACCAAGCGGCAATCTACATCTCGAAGAACCCTGTCTTTCACGAAAGAACCAAGCACCTGGAGATCGATCTCCATCTCGTACGCGACGCCGTAACCTCGAACTTTCTAGATCTCCAGCATGTCCACAGCAAACACCAATTCACGGATCTGTTCACAAAGCCCCTCACCGCACAAGCCTTCGAAGATCTAACTCTCAAGTACGGATCTATCAGCCTTCCAAAAGCTCCGACTTGAAGGGGGGTGATGAGAATCTCAGGTCACCCAAGAACAGCTCCACCCAAATAAGAAAGAATGTGAAGTGGGATAGGGCATAAATGAGGGCATAATGATCGGACAAGAGACAAGAAGGAGGGAGTGGGCCCAAAGGCAATTATAAACTCACCCACAATAATCGGATAAGAGACAAGAAGAAGGGAGTGGGCCCAAAGGCAATTATAAACTCACCCACACATTGACCATTCGGACCATCCATGCAAGTCATTTATTCTTTCTTATCCTTTTTTTCATTTCTTTTCATGTACATAGCTCTAGAATCTTCCAGCCATTAGCTGGCATTTCTGTTGCACATACACCCGCACCCTAGCAGCAAATTAGCTGTCCTTGTACAGCATAAATATTCTCCTCCTGTACAGACACAAGGCATGATGAAATACACTTTTCTCATCAAAGCAAACTTTTTCTTCAGGATACAAAAAGTGGAAAAGACTTCATTCATAATTTTGTTTAATGTGCTCAAAACACTCGAAAGGAAACTTGAAACTGGTTGTAGTTGATGATCCATAGGTCTCCATCTTAGTTATGACAAGAGTAATGTGATGAATAGTACTGGATTTAATTCCGGTATAATACGGTAATTGGTATCGTTTTGAATAATTTTTAAAATTATAAAATTGTAAAATAAATTTTCAATAGATTATATTATATAACTTTTTACTTCAGAAATTTAATATAGTAAATATATTTTTATTTTTATTAATATTATTTTCACATTTTCTTATAAATTAAGATTAAAAAGGATCGTTTAGCTCCCATATAAATATAAAATTAAAAAAAATGCAAAGTAAAAAATATGCATTTATAATAAGTAAATTTAATTTTAAATATTATCTTCATATTTCAAAAGTTATTATAATAATTTTCATATGAATGCTTTAAAAAGTTAATATATATAAATTTTAAAAATATTTACTAAATATATTTAAGTATACGAAAATTATTTAATATATTTTTATTTATATTTTTACTATTTATTAAATAAGTTATAGCTTATTTTATCATATTTTTTTAATGTGTAAGTAATTATTATTTTATATAAGAGATTTTAAGTTTTTTTAATTTAATCTTAATTTTTCAAAATTAGAAGTTTCAATACTAAAATCCGATGTGGCCGATGCCACCTATATCATTTAATTTTCTCCAATATTTCAGTTTGTTCTCTGACGCATCGTTTCGTTTTTCACAACACGTTTGCTTCTCCTTTCGCATCCTTACCATCCAACGTGCCATACTTGTGGTCCAGGGTCTGGATAAATGTGAAAGCAGCAGAAACTTATCTACCATTCTAACCTATACAAAATGAGACATGATACAAGGAGAGAGATTCGTTCAAACTCTAAATATTGTAGTTACTCTCTTTTCTTTTTTTCAACATCTTACAATAAAAAATTAAGCACTCTCATCCCTTAACCAGGTCTCGAGTTCGAGTTTTAAGAATGAAGAAATATATTTGGCCAGTACTTTACCCCTTACGGGTTGACCTGGTGCGAGCGGGCATTAGTCTAGGAGTGGATGGTTTACAGGCATTTTTCTACGGTTGGGACCTTCCTAGGACACCTTGTGAGCTTAAAAAAAAGCATTATGGCCAAAGTCTTTACAAGAGTTCTCTGACTAATCACACAAGCTACATTTAACACGTAACGAATTTCAATGTTTTAAAAATCAGACTGAACATTAAACTTGTCAAAAAAAAAGTTTAAGGTTTGGAGATTCAATTGATATTATATCGTTATAAAATTAACATATAATAAAAAAGAAGTAAAAATTATAAGAATACGTAAATTTTTTTATTGAAATAAAAAGAATACACCAATATCTATGTTTGTTTAATGAACTAATAATAAAACAAATATTTGTATTTCTAAAAGAGGTTATATCTCATTATTATCAAAAGTTTTAAATTCTCCAATGTTGTCCAAGGATTCGTAAACCATAATTTACATCAACTTCTTCAACTACATTTATATAAATTATAAATGAATGATGTAAGAAATTATTCTCAAATGTAAATTTGTAATACATTATATATTTAAGTTAAATATGGTCAGAATAAGATATAAACTGACCATCAGTAGATGTTTTTAATTTATTTGTTGTGACAAATGCATTTTCTTCATACATTGCCTTCTCAATTTCATTATAATCAAGATTAGATGATAATTTTTCTTCTTCGATCTAAAAATCAGTATGGTCAATATAACCAATACCAGACATCATACGTTTTCTTCTTACTAAGCACTCTAAATATACAATAGAAAAATTATAAAATCAATAATAAAAATAAAATTAATGAAAAATAAAAATAAAACTATAAAATACATGTTCTTCATTCTCACATTATAAGTAACGTAAACAAAGTTAATCAGTCTTTGATGCTCCACAATTTTGTTTCTTTATATGAATATGTTAGAAAATGCTTCAATTATGTTCACAATCTGATGTAGAAGTTGTTTAACTAAGTAATCAAATAGTGAGTTTTTTCAATGTTAGAACACTTTCATCGAATAATCTCCACCACTCTTGTATATTTTAAATTAATATTTATGAGAAATAAAAATATATTATTAATAAGTAAAAATGAAATAAAAGTATAAAACTTACCAGGCTGTATTTTTTTTCATCATAAGTTCTCTTTTGCAAATGATCTAGCATAACTCTCTAATCCTTCACAATACAATTTAATTTCATTTATCGCCAGTGATTGCTCTTTAATAAAGAAAATATATTTGCATTCAATCACATCAAATAGACTGCCCACAGTATCATTTGCACACATGTCTCTACGAGATAAGTAATAAAGATTGAGAAAACAAGCTGCTAAGTGGATCCTTTGAGTAAAAGGCTTATCTCATTATTGCTTAAGAATATATATATATATATATATATAAAAGGCTTATACAATTTCTCCTTCCCTTTAAAAATACTTCTAATTATTTTACAAGCTCCATACATACCATCACATACATATAACCTAAAGATGGCTTCTCATATAAGTCAACAATCCTCAACAACCTTCTAAGCGGAGCCAAAATCTTTTTCTGAAAAAATAAATTGAATTAATGGAGATAACAAGTAGCATACGATGTTAGGAGAAGATACTCTCTTACAACCAAATGACAACGTTAAGACATTCTCCTAAAGAGTGCTAAAACAACAATGCACACAAACCCCCCAAAGGAAGCCAAAACGACATCACATAAGGCTTGCACAACAATGTGCATTAACACGACAACGTTAGAAGAACAATGAAGATTCTGGATCTACATTAAACATAAAATGATATACAACAATTAAACAAAAGGGGTAAAAGTTACCCCCACCCCCATTTGAGCAGCGAGGCTACTCCTTACCCAAGTAGGGCTGGGCGATTTGAGAGATCCATAGTTGATTATCAACTCAGCTTGCTACCACGGTAAGAGATTTTTATCTGGGTCCATCTCTTCTACTTCAAACCTCTGTTAATAGTTGTTCCGTGTTTGCTAAGTCAAGATTAAAGCTTGAGGATCTCGCAGAAGGGCTACATGTAGTGTCGGGTTACTCAATCAAGTATATGCCAAAACTCTGACTTTCTTCTCAATTAAGCATGTTCTATTTCCTAAGAAATAAGTTGTTCCTTGAAACTATGAAAAATTGTTTGTATTACTACTTTATTGGAACGTTCTTTATTTTGGAACTTCCTCTGATTTCTCTTTTACCATATCTCTTGTGCTGTTAAAGCTAGAATCAGTACATTCCTCTTCCAGAGTGGAGAGGAAGCTTGTGCTATAGAAAGGGTATTGATTATATTCATGAGCAAATTAGAGGACACATGTCATGAGAAAAGTTCTCTGATCCTATTCCAAATAGCATTGGAAGAAGGGCAGAGAAAGAAGAGATGATCCCTTGTTTCTAGAGATTCTTTACATAAACTGCATGTCTCATCCATATTTAACAAGAATTGTAATTTGTCCATAGTTGCAATCCTGTTCTTAACCATTAGCCATAGAAGGAAGGCAGTATTTGTAACATTCCATTACTTGTGGGAAGGTTAGAATAGTAAATGTGAGTGATTAACGGGAGTTAGAGATGCATTTCCTTGTTCATGCATAATATGTTATACACTTATACATGAATAGTGAATTTATCTGCACATGAAAATAATTGTACAGGCATTCATGAATAATTTCGGGTATAATTGGATTAAGTTGTGATTTTTGGGAATTTCGCGAATTTGAATTTTGTTTATACTGGATATTCTATTGATTGGTAAGAATATGGTATTTGTGAATTTTGGTGAATTTATAAATAAATTTTGGAAATTATAGAAAATAGGAAAAAAGAAATCAAAAGAAGTTTGGGAGATAATTGGTTTGTAAAGATGAGAGTTAATGAGTTTAGTTCAAAAGGAACTTGGTTAGAGTTCAGACCATAGGAGAGTGACAAGTGTCACTTAGGCTTTTGTACTTTTGCTAGAAGTAGGTTATTGTTCTATGAGATTTGAAAGGTGAAGTAATATGTCTAAGTTCCTTCTTTATCATGATCTTCTTCAAATTTTTCTTCCGGTACACAGAGTTTTCCATCAAACACCTTCTAGGAGATTTCTATGCTTTTCCTTTCCTACACCAAACTCACTTTGCCATTTGTGTCCTCTACCCTAAGAAAAACCAGAAGTTGGTCATTGTACTCAGTGAAGTACGAAAATAGTGTGGAGTTTAGGGCTTGAAGAGTTCGGAGTTTTCAGCAGGTAAGTATGAATAAATCCTTTAGAGTTGGAGATTTATGAAATAAATTTGATAAGTTACTATCATTTGCATGAAAAA
>JANZLH020000020.1:2241908-2265197 GCA_026770325.2 Erythroxylum fimbriatum | reverse complement strand
ATCGATGTGAATAAATGTATTCAGTAGGTCTCTCTATTGTACTATTCACAACTAGTAAATTTGAAAATTCACAAATTTCACATGGAGAGGTAGAAGATTTTCTTATGAATCCAACGCTTTGAGAATCAGGTCATTTAGAGGTCGGATGACGAAGATATGGTCAAAATAGTGGAAGAATTCAAAGAAAATAAAATAAGAAAATAATTAGCCCATACTGTTCATCATCTTCTACCTCCGAATTTGCAGAATTTTTCTTTTTTTTTTCTCTTCTATTTTCCTATCCATTTAATCACTGCTAACTAGTTCATTAAGCTAGTTTAAAACTTACTAAAACTTCCAACCAACTCAAAAAAACAAATTAAAACTTCAACTAACACTAATCCGAAACCTCCCATTTTCACTCTCTCACTACTGTATATTTCAAACATAGGTTTTTATTAATCCTTACTTATAACCCCAACAATACTTCCGAAACACTCTTATAAGTCACCAAGAAAACGGTGCATAACTCAAACATAACAATATATATATCATCTTTTAAACCAAAACATAACCTTGTCTTAACTTACTGAGGATGAAATCCTCGTGAAAACATATATATATATATATTAAGCATGTAAGATAAAATAACAACATACCCGTAGGTTTTGGAACACACACATAAATAATTCTCAAGTTTTCAAACCCACGCATGAACGTTAATAATCAACATAAAAGCATAAGTTACTTACCAGTGTAGCTAATATGTCCAGGTTGATACTCGAAGAACACTGAAACCGAGAACAAAAATAATTGTTGTTCTTCTCATCCTCTGATTTTATAAACTGATTGATTGTTATTGCGTGCACGATATGTATACAAAGATTCCACGAGTCGTCCATAATTGAGGAGGTATTATTAGTATGATATTATTATTTTATTCATATATTATTATTTTAATCATCAATTACACGGTTATGAATTCTTCTAACAAACAAATACCCAGAAGTTCCAGACAACTTCCAAAAATTTACCAAAAATTCCGTCATAAAATAAGGACTTTCAAATAATTGTTAAAAAAATAATAAATACGTCACCAACAATTTCTAAAAATCATTGAAGTATCCAAAAAATACTATAAATATAAAAATATTAATATTGTCCGAATCACTCCGAAGTTTCATCAAACCAATGTACCCGGAAAATGCCATGAATGCATGCCAAAATACTTAAGCACAATTAAGTACATAATCAATAAGTAATAACAAACATAATTCGTACTAACTTCCTTTACTATTCTAACCCCTAATTTGGGGCGTTACATGTTTGGCAGATTGGACCTCTTCGAAGACCTGCGGGGTTGATCTGCAAAAGACAAGATGAGAGCATCAGGTGAGGAAGGCCAAGAAAATTGACAGTCAAAAAGAGCCTTGTTCCTCCACGTCCAGAGGAACCAACAGGTGGTTCTAAAAATGACCGCCCAATCATGGCCCAGAAGATGACGGTGAGTACAAGAAAGGCATAGAGAAAAAGTCAGTCGTAGTGAGGTAGGGCGACAAGGCTGTCCACACTTGACGAACCGTGGGGCAATCTTGCACCGCGTGGATGGAAGATTCTTCGAGGGAACAGTGATTACAGGAGCTGTCCATCATGAATTGTCGTCGAGCTCGGTGTAGATTCGTGAGTGAACGATCATGTGCAAAGAGCCAGAGAAACGAGCGGATACGCTGCGGACCCGGCCACTGCCAGAGGGCCTTCCAAACCCTATGAGTCGGCTTGGCCTCGTGTCCCATGAGCATGGAGTAAGTGGACGCTACTGTAAAGAGTCCAGTGTCGGACGCACCCCATACTAGCTTGTCAGGCCCAAGAAAAGGGTTAGGCAGAAACGTGCCGGCGATTAGTCGACAAATCGAAGATGGGAGCTGAGATTGGAAAGCAGCCCAATTCCAATTGCTAGTAGAATGCACAAAATGGGAGACGCGAAGGGTAAGAGTTGAATCGGGGAGAAGCTGCGAGGTGTAGGAAATCAGCGGGCCTGCGCCCGCGAGCCAGGGGTCAAGCCAAAAGCGCGTCCAGGAGCCATTGCCAATCATCCATTTCAGGCCTTAGTAAACCGTGGGCCAGGTAGCTTTGATGCTACGCCAAACCATGGACCCCAGTGGCCGCCAAGACTGGGGGGAAGTGGGAGGCGTCGAACTTGTACTTGCCAGATAGCACTTGCACCCATAAAGCGTTCTGTGTGGCGACCAGGGACCAGCCGAGTTTGGCTAGGAAAGCGTCATTAGTTCCTCGAATTCTCCTAATGCCAAGGCCGCCCAGGTCCTTAGGCTTGCAAACGTCCGCCCAGTTGACTAAATGGACTTTCTGTTGGGCTTGCGATTAACCCCATAGAAATTGTCTCATGGCTTTTTCTAGAGCATCACATAGACTGCGGGGTAGACGGACTGTCTGCCTCGTGTAGCTCGGTATGGCGGCCAAGACCGACTGTATAAGAGTGATACGACCTGCGAATGACAGGATTTTGGCAGACCAGCCAGATAATCGGTGGTGGACCTTATCGAGAACATGCTGGTAAGTACGTTGACCCGCACGTTGATGCAGAAGCGGGACACCAAGATACCGGCCGAGATCGGTCGTCCTGGGAAAGCCTAAGGCGCTACTTAGGGTTTGGCGGGTAGCAGGAGGGACGTTTTTAGAAAAATAGTATCTCGATTTAGCCAGGCTCACGCGCTGACCAGACGAGGCACAGAAGGAATTCAAAATGTCCCGAATGACGTGCACCTGTGCCACAGAAGCTTCCACAAAGAGGATGAGATCGTCTGCAAAGAATAGGTGGGAGAGGGGCGGGCCATTCCTACTTAATTTGATCGGGATCCAGTGGCCCTGGGACACGGCGTGAGTGATAGCATGTCCCGGACGTTCCATGCAAAGGACAAAGAGGTAAGGAGAGAGAAGGTCCCCCTGGCGAATACCACGAGAGGGGGTGAAAACCTCACTCAGTTCCCCATTCTAGTGGACTTGTAGGGTGACCGTAGAGATGCACTTCATGATGAGGGAAATCAGCTCCGCCGGAAGGCCCACGTCGACAAGAGTGTCTTGAATGAAGTCCTATTTGAGGCGATCATAAGCTTTCTCCATGTCCACTTTGATGGCCATAAGGCCCGTGCGCCCCCGATTTCTGTTTCATGGAATGGATGACCTCTTGAGTGATAATGATATTGTCGGTAATAAGAAGCCCCGGAACAAGTTATTATCAAGACTAAAAGACAAAGCAACTGATGTGATGTGTTGATTACTTCGTATTTTAAACTCTTGTAGCTTTTTGCTATGCACAAAACATTAGCCCTCATAGACATTACACCCAAATTGAACAGAACATGATTAAAAAGGGACGTTGGGTACATAGGAGAGGATCCGATGCCCACTAAACTCCCAAGTGACATTGACAGCCAACTTCAAATCATCAAGCGTATTCCCACATACTACAGGCTATCCAAGGTCATCTTCTGCACGCACTCATCTGCCCACTTCTCTACAGCACCGGAAACTTAAAATCTTAATAAGTAAGTCAACGTTTTTAGTCTTTATATACGCTGAATATCAAATTAAGAAGTGTAACATTTTTTTTAGTTTTTCTAATTTTTTTGGTTTTAAAAATTCATCATATCTCGACATAATTTTTGAATTTCTTATACTAAATTCTCATATTTGAAATATAATCGCTTATTTAAAATTTTAAAGTAAATCAAAAAGAACATATGAACTAATTACTCCAATTGAATATTATTAAATATTTAATATATTAACTTTTGTTAGTTACTCAAAAAGTTGTCAAAAATGGTGGCTGTAAAAAATGGACAGCCATGGCAGCCACCAACTTTGAAAGTTGGTGGGGATGGCTGCCTTCTCCTGCTTACAAAAAGGAAGGAGTAGCATGAAGAGAGAGCAAGCAAACAGAGAGAAGAGAAAGAAAAAAAGAAGTGAGGTGAGAGAGAAAAGAGAAAAAAAGAGAGAGGCAAAAATATTATGTATATTTTTGTGAGTCTAGTTTCTCTTTGTAATTCTCCAGTTTTTCCAATAGTAAAAGTCTTCTACCCTTGCCCATGGTTTTTACCCTAATTTAGGGATTTTTCACGTAAATCTGTGTGTTTATTACTATTCCCTCAGTCCTATTTAGCTGCGAATCTGCTCTAATTCGGTCGATTTTCACAACAAGTGGTATCAGAGCTAGGTTAGAAAATTACGACGAATTTTTTGGCGTAATCTGTTCGGAGTTTCGGCGAGCACAGTGAAAGTCGGTGAATAGTAACCAAAAGGTGACAACTATTCATTCATTTAATTCTGTGTTATACTGTGCAGTTACTATTATTCAGTACTATTCATGTACATAGTACTATTCACATATACAGAGACTATTCATACGTATAAGTACTATTCATACATACGGGTACTATTCATACGTGCGGGTACTATTTATACGTATAGGTACTATTCATGTGAAATAGTGGGAGTTAAATTTTGTTTGTGATAGAAGCAATGGCAGCTAAATTTGAGATTGAGAAGTTCAACGGGAGTAATTTCTCATTGTGGAAGTTGAAGATAAAGGCAATCTTGAGGAAAGATAATTATCTGGCGGCCATTAGTGAATGGCCAGCTGGAGTCACAGATGAAAAATGGAGCGAGATGGATAGGAATGCTATAGCTAATCTTCACCTAGCTTTAGCTGATAGAGTATTATCCAGCATAGAGGAAAAGAAGACTGCGAAGGAAATATGGGATCACCTCACAAAATTGTACGAGGCCAAATCACTCCACAACAAAATTTTTCTGAAGAGGAAACTATACACTTTACGCATGGCGGAATCCACTGCGGTGACGGAGCACTTAAATACTTTAAATACTTTATTTTCCCAACTCACATCATTGGGGCATACAGTAGAGATAAGTGAACGTGCGGAACTTCTACTCCAAAGTCTACCAGATTCATATGATCAACTCATCATCAATCTCACAAACAACACAGACACTCTAGTCTTCGACAATATTGCAGCTGCTATTCTAGAAGAAGAGAGTCGGCGCAAAAGTAAGGAAGACAGGATGGCAACTTCGCAACAAGCGGAGGCCTTGACGGTGACGAGAGGAAGATCAATGGAACGAGGCTCAAGTGGGAGTCATAATCATGGTAGATCAAAATCCAGGAGAAAGAAGAATTTCAAGTGCTACAATTGTGGCAAGAAAGGACACATGCAGAAGGATTGTTGGAATCTGAATAAGAAAGATTCTGTTCCTCAAGGAAATGCAGCAAATACTTCAGATAATGGAGATGCAATGGTCTGTGAGGCAGCAACGACTATTGGAGGTAAGAGAAGATTTGTTAATGTATGGCTTCTCGATTTAGCAGCAACTTTTCATATGACCTCTCGAAGAGAATGGTTCCATCAATATGAATCTGTCTTTGAGGGATCTGTGTATAGCTGCAATGATCAAGCTCTGAAGATCGTTGGTATCGGCACCATCAAGTTAAAGATGTATGATGGGATAACTCAAACCATTGACAAAGTGTGACATGTGGAGGGCCTGAAGAAGAATTTTTTGTCTGTAGGACAACTAGATGATCTCGGTTTCAGATTTGAGATTCAAAACAAGATCGTGAAAGTGATTAAAGGAGCGCTAGTATTTATGAAAGCAGAGAAGCTTGTTGCAAATCTGTACATGCTGAAGGGAGTAACTTTGCAAGAAGGAGAGGCATCCATTGCGGTGACTAGTCCAGACCACAAGTCTGCAATGACGTGGCATAGAAAGCTTGGACATATGTCAGAACAAGGAAAGAAGATACTTGCAGAGAAGAAACTACTTCCAGGTCTCACAAAGGTAACACTACCCTTCTGTGAGCATTGCATTATAAGTAAGCAACATCGTTTGAAGTTTAACACATCAAAGTTCAGAAGCAAAGACATTCTAGAATTGATTCACTCTGATGTATGGAAAGCACCAGTTATGTCCCTAGGGGGAGCAAATTTCTTTGTATCATTCATCGATGATTATTCCAGGAGATATTGGGTGTTTCCTATCAAGAGAAAGGCAGATGTGTTTCCCACTTTCAAAATTTACAAAGCGCGAGTGGAACTCGAATTTTGTAAAAAGATCAAGTGTTTGCGCTCAGATAATGGAGGAGAATATACTGGGAAAGAATTTGATGAATTCTGCAAACAAGAAGGCATCAAAAGGTAGTTCACTATGGCATACACTCCTCAACAAAATGGAGTGGCAGAGCGGATGAATAGAACTCTATTGGAAAGAACAAGAGCGATGATGAGTATTGCAAGCTTAGATAAGAAATCCTGGGCAGAAGCAGTCAATACCACCTGTTATGTGGTGAATCGAGCTCCATCGACTGCAATTGAGTTGAAGATACCGATGGAGATGTGACTGGTAAACCAGTAGATTATTCCAACCTTCATATATTTGGAAGTCCTGCCTATGTGATGTTCAATGCCCAAGAAACTACAAAGTTGGATCCAAAATCCAGAAGATGTATTTTCTTAGGGTATGCTGAAGGTGTGAAGGGGTATCGTCTGTGGGATCCCACTGCCCACAAGATTGTTATCAGCAGGGATGTTATCTTCATGGAAGATAAGGATCAAGAGCAAGCAGAAAATGTTGGCACTGTACCAGAAAATCCAGAAACTACAACAGTACAAGTAGATAGGGAAGTTGATCAAAATGATTATTCTGAAGCTGCACCAGAGCACGAAGAGCAAGAACCAGTTGAATATGATGTTCCAGATACTCGAAGACCAACTCGCATGAGAAGAGCACCGAGCTGGCTCTCAGATTATATTATGGAGAGCAATATTGCATACTGTCTTTTAACTGAGGATGGAGAGCCGTCAACTCTTCAAGAAGCAATGAACAGTTCAGATACATCTCAGTAGATGACAATAATGCAGGAAGAAATTGAAGCTCTGTATAAGAATAAGACATGGGAGCTAGTATCACTACTGCAAGGAAGAAATTTTATTGGCAATAAATGGGTTTACAAGATCAAGCGGAGTGGTGATCATCAAGTAGAGCGATATTGTGCTAGATTGGTGGTAAAAGGATATGCTCAAAAAGAAGGTATTGATTTTAACGAAATATTTTCTCCTGTGGTTCTACTCACTACAGTTTGAGTAGTTCTAGCAATGTGTGTTATATATGACTTGCATCTTAAGCAGTTAGATGTGAAAACTGTATTTCTTCATGGAAATCTTGAAGAAGAAATTTATATGCTCCAACTAGAAGGTTTTGAAGAAAAGAGAACTTGGTTTGTAGGTTGAACAAATCTCTATATGGTTTATAGCAGGCGCCGAGGTGTTGGTATAAGAGATTTGATTCCTTCATCATGAGCCTTGAATACAGTAGACTGAATGTAGACCCTTGAGCATACTTCAAGAGGTTTGAGAAAGATGATTTTATATTTTTACTGCTATATGTAGACGACATGTTGGTAGCAGGCCCAATAATGATTGTATCAAAGAATTGAAGGCACAGTTGGCTAGGGAATTTGAAATGAAGGACTTGGGACCAGCAAACAAGATTCTAGGGATGCAAATTCAACGAGACAGAAATAATAGGAAGATTTGGCTTTCTCAGAAGAATTATTTGAAGAAGATCTTGCGGCGATTCAACATGCAAGATTGTAAGTCAATTTATACCCCTCTTCCTGTTAATTTCAATTTATCCTTAAGTATAAGTCCTAGCAATGAAGAAGAGATGATGGAGATGTCTCGAGTACCGTATGCATCAGTAGTGGGAAGCTTAATACTTGCTATGATTTGTACAAGACCAGACATTGCACATGCAGTGGGAGTTGTTAGCAGATACATGACGAATCCTGGTCGAGAGCATTGGAATACTGTCAAGAGGATTCTTAGATATATTAAAGGAACCTCAAATGTTGCATAATATTACGGAGGATCAGATTTTACTATTAAAGGATATGTTGATGTTGATTATGCAGGTGATCTTGATAAAAGTAAATCCACTACAGGATATGTGTTTACACTAGCTAAAGGAGCTGTGAGTTAGGTTTCAAAATTATAGTCAATTGTGGCCATGTTAACAACAGAAGCAGAATATGTAGCAGCTACAAGCTAGTAAATAAGCAATGTGGTTGAAGTTGATGTTGAAAGAACTCGGATGTAAACAAGAGAACATTATTTTGTTTTGTGATAACCAAAGTGCTTTGCATCTTGCAAAAAATCCAGCATTTCATTCAAAGACAAAACACATTCGAGTTCATTATCACTTCATTTGTGAAAAAGTGAAAGAAGGATCAGTGGACATGTAGAAAATTCATAAAAGAATGTAGGCAGTACAAGCTCAAGGTTGCGGATGAGAACAAACACTAATCGAGAAATTCCATTGATTTCGTGACAACGTAAACTAAGCAATTTAATGCCTTCCAAATAAATTGCAGGTAACACAAAATTATAGAATAATGACAAGAGAAAACGAGAAAAAGGTGGCCTCTTGGCAATGACTGGGTATTCAATCATGAACACAGTTATTGTGAATCAACAATTCCTATGCTTTGGATTTAAGAATCAACGTGTACGTGGTTCACTCTCCAGATACCTCTTTGGATAAACAGCTCTTCACTTGGCACTAGCAAGCTGGGTACGGAGGAGCTTGGCAGCAGCAACCATGTTCTGGAGAGCTGGCTTCACCTCACCATACTTTCGGGTCTTCAATCCACAGTCAGGGTTAACCCACAAGATGTTCTTCTCAAGAACTGCGAGCATCTTGTTAATTCTGTCAGCAATCTCCTCAACTGATGGTATTCTAGGAGAGTGAATGTCATAGACTCCTGGACCAATTCCGGCACCATACTTAACTCCCTCGCGGAAGACAGAGAGGAGCTTCTCATCAGAGCGAGAGTTTTCAATGGTAATCACATCAGCATCCATATCAATTATTGAATGGATAATGTCATTGAAGTTGGAGTAGCACATGTGAGTGTGGATCTGTTATTAATAGAAATAAACCAAGTGAGTTGGAAAGATATTGTTCTGCAAGATTGCTGCTAGTGCAAGGGTTTTCGAAAGAAACCTGGGTAGCATCTTGAACACCACAGTTTGTGATCCGGAAGGAGTGAACTGCCCATTCCAAGTAGAAAGCTTGCTCAGATTTCCGAAGAGGTAGCCCCTCTCTTAAAGCAGCCTCATCAATTTGAATGACATTGATACCAGCCTTTTCAAGATCCTCCACTTCATCCTTGATGGCCAAAGCTATTTGATAGCAGGTTTCAAATCTGTAAAATCAGAATTGCGTAATATTAAAAACAATGTAATCAAATAAGGTATTAAAACTACAAACTGTTCCCTTCTCTTCCAGCCAATACCTGGGTTGGTCATTTCGGACAAAAGACCAGTTGAGGATAGTGACAGGGCCTGTAAGCATTCCCTTCATTGGGCGGGCAGTCATACTCTGAGCAGCAGAAGACCAGAAAACAGTCATTGGCTTGGGGCGGCTCACGTCACCATAGATGATGGGTGGCTTCACACATCGAGATCCATAAGATTGCACCCACCCATTGACAGTGAAGACAAATCCTGACAATTGCTCCCCGAAGTATTCAACCATATCGTTCCTCTAAACATCATTTGAACAAAGTTCCAGATCAGAATGTCACTTAAACATCGTTTTGTGTAAAAGCACAGAAGCATCAACAAATCCCTATCTGTTCCTTTTCTTACGCACCTCAGGCTCTCCATGAACAAGAACATCAATATCAAGCTCCTCTTGTAGTTTCACGACCTTGCTGATTTCCTCCTTGATGGCTTTAACATAATCATCCTCAGAGATCCTTGAGACAATAACGGAAATCATATCAATGATAAAACTCCTAATTTTGTGGCAAAAAATAATAACATTTCTTATCTTGACTAACTTGTTGGCCTTATATTCGCGGCGGACTCTCCTGAGTTCCAACGTTTGAGGGAAGGAACCAATTGTGGTTGTTGGGAGAATAGGAAGGTTAAGCTTCTTCTGTTGAGCATCTAGCCTAGCACTAACGTTGGTAGCACGGCGGTGGTCAGAACCCTTCAGAGCAGCAGCCTAGAAAAAGCAGCATCAAAAGTAATGGTAAGTACTAGGTACAAAGAATTAAAGCAAAGAAATCATCTGAATATGAAAGCCATAAAGAGAAATCACAGGAATACTTACAGCCTTTTGGACAGCCTCATTAGTCACCCTTGGGGAGGATTTTCTTGAAGCCTGGGCAGCAGCATTGGCAGAGAAGAAAGCCTGTGGAAACAGTAAAGTAGAACGTTTAGATTGCAGAAAAAAAATTGCCAAGTATAGAAGAAGTGTTACGAGGCAAAAGTAACTCTTAGTTTAGGTTCCCCAGCAAAGTCTCAAAATGAACAACCACCCAAGTCAGCAAAATATTTTTATTCACCTAATTATCAATCAAGATAGGGGCTCTATTAATTATGTGTATCCGATTCCAAGGGGCAGATTTAACACAAGGAAAATACCTCATCCTTCTGACCACCCAATGCCTTGGCCAATGCATTCACTTCAACAACTTTCTGGGCAGCAAATGCAAGCCAGGATTTGATCTCCTTGTCCAACTTGGTCTCATTGACAAGATCAACAGCAGTGTGAAGAAGTGAGCAAGAGGTGGAGACCACCAGTTTGTCTACATGGACAAAGCACCAACAACTCAAAAAGGCTATAAACATCTATTAACATGTGAGGTAAATGTAACAAAAGATACAAAATGGTACCTTTGCCAACGACATTCTCAATTGCTTGCAAGGTGTTTAGAGAAGCAGCAAGGTCGTTAGCCCAGATGTTCCTTCCATCAACCACACCAGCAAAGAGATATTTATCCTTGGGGAAATCAGCCTTGATCAAGTCCAGCGTCTTAGTTCCCCGAACCAAATCAAAGCCGTATGCAGTTACACCCTTCAGAGAGGTAAGGGTCTTGTATGCTTCCGCAGGAATATCAGCAAAATAGGTCTCAATGAGAACATTCAAACCAGATAGAGTAGACTCTAGTTCAGAATAGGCAGCAGTAAATGCTTGCAATTTGTGAGAATCAAGATCCAATACAACTGTGGGTTCATCAAATTGAATCCAAGATGCACCAGCTGCTCTAAGCTCTGAGATAACTTCCCTGAAGGCAGTAATGAACATTATCAGAACTTATAGGTTGTGAATAACATAACTAGAAAATTCATCGGCTGAACCCGTAAACATTGATTTCTTACTTGTAGACTGGAAGAATTTTGTCAAGGAGGGAGAGAAGAGAGAAAGTCTTCTCAACGCCCTTAGCAGGCTTAGACAACAACAAATAGGAAACAGGGCCAATAAGGACTGGAATAGTGTCAACTCCAAGCTGCAACAGAGAGATGCAGACCTTAAAATCAATAAATGCATATAAAAGTTGACCCCAGAAATCAGGGAAATTTGCAGTCTCTAAACAATTATCAAAAGATTGTACATGTTTACAGAGCTTATACAGAATTTACAAATGAAATGTAGCCGAATGTGCCACCAATCTCTGCATCTCCAGATAACAACATAACAGGTGTTCATGTTAACTGCATCACAAATTGCAAAATTTACATTTATGACTAATTCAAGGTTACTAGCACATACCGCCTTGGCCTCCCTATATTCAGTCACTGCCTTGTGAGAAGCATAAGAGAATTTGACATCAGGTCCCAATTCGGGTACAATAAAGTGGCTGATCCATGAAAACACAACCAAAAACATGAAAATCTTAGAAACTGATACACCAAATTGTAACTAAAATGCCTTAAATTCAAAAGCCAAATATGCCATTGAGAGGTCACTTACTAGTTGGTATCGAACCACTTGGTCATTTCCATAGCAGGGACCGAGGCATTTCCTCTAGCCATCGAGAAATAAACGTCGAACTCAATCTCACCACCATTCCAGCCATATCTAGGTGGGACAGCACCCAACATTGCGGTGGCATCAAGCACCTGGTCATAGTAAGAGAAAGTGTTGCTAGGGATGTACTTGATCCCAGCATCAAACATTTGCTTCCAGATGGATGCCCTGAGATCAGCTGCCACCTTTTGCAAATCTTCAGCACTGCTCTTCTTATCCCAGAAAGATTCCAATGCAAATTTGAGCTCCCTCTTGGGGCCCATGCGAGGGTATCCAACAATATGAGATGACATTTTTCTGTTGCATTGTGACAAAACATCATTACAATTCAGTTTCCTAGATCTAGAAAGAAATAAAGCGAAAATACTGAAAGCAAAAGCTTTAGAACTGCGCACACTGAAGGAGAGTATGAGGACTTGACAGTCAATCTATAACATATAAGAAATCAGTGACATCTACAAATGATATCTTATGCAAGAAAATGTTTCTGATTTATTCTATTCAGAAGCGTTTTAAGTATTACGTTGGGATCACAAAAGCAGAATATTAATGCCAAAATCACAACTCAATTCACTACAGATGCTTAGTACCAACTTCAATCAACAGCAAGACACTACATTACACCTGGATTTAACTGCCCAAAAAGGAAAAAAATCGATTAGGAGAGCTACTATAACTGGATCCATATTGTACTAGGTTCGACATACGTTGTAAGCCACAAGAAAAAGTAACCATCCCAGATAAATTACTAAATCCAGTTCTGAAGAGATTAAATAAAGAAGACATAATGGCAAAACAGCAATATCAAAAAACCCAATAACAGATCTAACATCTGAAAATATGAGAAGATGTAGACGGTAAATGAATCGAAAAATATTTTAAGAACCAACATGTGGTTAATGAATGGCTAAGAATGCTTAACAAATCAACATACACAAAGATACGGAACACTTGTGATTTACATAAAGATAGCCGTCGCTTTCAATTCTAGCCTTGAGGAAAGTAAGATCTCATTAATCACAATGATCTAAGATCTATATGTACTAGATTTACGTATATAATAACCAAATCAATAAGAAGACAACACTAATACATACGGAATAGTGAAGCCATATTACTATCTGTACTAGCAAATACCAATCGATGCTTGGACAGTGCACCACAGGAGAGAAAGAACAATAAGGAAAAAATTAACACATCCAAAACCGAATCTATGTCAATAACCCGAGATCCAGCAGGAAATCTGTAAGACAAAAAGCGTAAACAACCAGGATCTGCCAATCAAACAGCCAAACGGATCGTAACCAACATCTCAAAAACAGCTTAAGTCCAAACAACCCCTTTTCACGTTTCACTAGAAACCAACACCAACCTCTAAAAAACTGTTGAAGTCCAAACGGGCAACTAACCAATCACTTAAAAAACAGAAGTTCAATTTCCAAAGTTAAAGCACACGAAATGCAGTAGACGCTTCTCTTCACACCACGAGTAGAAGTGGATGCACTGAACAGATCCAGTAACAGAGAAACTAAACTTAAAGCAAAACTCAAAGGACTTGGAAACAGAAAACACGATCTAAAAGGATGGAGACAAGAACAGTTAGAAATGAAACAAGAGCGGGGCCTAAAACAGAGGGACAAAATGAGTGGATGAATGGGAGTCCAATGGAAGGAACCGAAGCGTACCTTTCGGAATGGAACCGAAGATCAAGTGAGACTGGTTCCTGTTAAAGAAGAGCTTGATTGAGAGAGAGAGGGAGGGAGGAGCACGAGTAAAAATGATGGAGCGTAGTGTTATTTATAGAAGGTGTTGCGGTCGCCCCGTCGGTAGATCTGAGTGCGATTGCTCTTTGTCCTTTTTTTTCTTTTCTGTAGATATTATGTAGAGAATTATTTCTTTTATTTTATGTGGTTGGTTGGAAATTATTGGGTCCCACAAGTTGTGGTTGGTTTTGGGAATTTGTGGAAAATATTTTATTGGTGTGTGAATGTCTGACTTTCGGCCTAACGCCTAAGCCATTAGTTTTTTTTTTTTTTTTTTGACTAAACGCCTAAGCCATTAGTTGTTATTTCCATGCACCTTAAAAAATTAGCATGTGATATTTAATATTTTAATTAACACAATTTCAATTAGATTAATTTAGTTAATGAATTTAGCATATAATTGGAAGAAATCTTAGATTAGACAGGAAAAGTATTGGTTTAATAAAATATACTCTTTTTACATATATTATTACGGCCCAAGAGTAATACTAATACGACGTGGGGATGCATATATAATTTAACACCCACCTCATTGTAGCGGTAAACTACTAACGTTAATAATTACCTATATAATAATAATAATATCTGCAAGCGAGAAAGTTGGTGGCTGGGGTTGGTGGAGGAGTTGTGGCGATGGCACTACTTTTATGTTTATATTACTAGATTATCCCTGCATTTACTTGTAAACAAAAAATGAACCAACATTTGAGATTTGAGTCAGCAGGTGTAGAGTAGTGGTCCCATACCAATATTTTACTCTTCGAACAAGTGATGGAAAAGTTTACTAAGCTTTGGAGGATGAGAAGTAGCAACCTAGTTTGAATGTTTTTGCAATTGGGTAAATTTTATTACACAATAAAAACTTAATTTCGCTGAGACTTAAATTTTGGAGGGTAAATTTTATTATAAATATTTGCAATATCAAGTAACAATTACAAGTACCTGTCTTATGTCGGTGGTCGTTCATCATCGATGTTCGTATATACTTTTTTTTTACATTAATCAACCAATAGAGAAACGACAAAACAATAGAGAGGAAGCAACTAAACCTAAAGCTAACAAGCTTTATCCCGTACACCCAGACCTAGACCTCCTTAAAATTATAAAAAAAAGGAACAGAAAAAAAAATAACAGAAAAAATATTATTTGGCAACAAGTGCCAAATAAAGCGATCTGCATATAACAAAGATACCCTTGCCAAAGAATGCGCGGCTCTATTAGCATTTCGAAAAGTCCACAGGAAGGACAGATGTTGGAAGTGAGTCTTCAGCTCCTAACAATCAGCAAACACTAAACTAACTTCAGAAAAATTAGAATAACCATAATTAATCTTATCGATTACCTCTAAACAATCTAATTCTAAAATAACATTATCCAAATTAAGGCTTTTGATCCAAGCAAAAGCTTCTCTAATTGAAATTGCTTCTGCTAGAGTGGCATTAGAGCAAAAGGGAATATATCCCGAAAAACCCAAGATAAAGTTATCATGGTGGTCCTAAATAATAGCCCCAAAACATGACTTGTTTCCTTTTTTAACAAACGAAGTGTTAACATTGCATTTGACCCAACCATTCGAAGGTTTCTTCCAACATAGAGTACGTCTTAGCCTGTTAGAAACAACATGCACTTGAGCAAACGTAGTTTTCGCTTCTTTCCAGTCTCTGAGATAGTCATCCACAAATGAAACAATAGTATTCGACGGAGTATCTTTTTGTTTTCAGCAAAAGAGATTCCGATGAAACCAAAGACTTCAGCAGATAGTGAGGGCTCTATCTTCAAGATCCAAATTATTGCCACACAACCAAGAGATAATACAATCCTTAATAACAACACCAAATAAAACAATACCTGAAGACATCCATGTGTTTCTAGCATGAGGGCAAGTAAGCAAAACATGATCCATCGTCTCCATTACTCCACAACGTGAACAAGAAAGATCCAGAGTAACACCATGCGTCAAGATGCGCTACTTACAAGGAACAAAGCCACGCAAAATTCTCCAAGTAAACTCTTTAATTTTTGGCGGGATATGAGCACCCCAGATAACGTTCCACGGGCCCTCCATAACATGAGCTTGAATATTTGGAAAATGAGAAATAGCAACTCTATATCCAGACATCACACCATAAATCTCATTCCTGGAGTGATGCCAGCAAAGAGTATCCTTCGGCATAAAAGGCAAAATGGGAATTTGGAACACCTATGAAGCCTCTTGAGGAGCTAGGATGCCAGTAACCAGAGAATGATCCCAAATCGAATTACTATCATCAATCAACTCATTAACTTTCATCTCAGTCATACGATGCAAAGGATTCGAAAGAAAAAAAATTAGAATCATTTATCAACCAAGGATCTTTGAACACCGAGATAGAAGCACCATCACCCACACGCCATCTAACACCCTTATCTAAAAGAGTTTTAGCTAAATAGATGCTTTTCCAAATAAGACTAGGATTTCTTCCTTCCTTTGCATTAAGAAAATCACAGTTCGAAAAATACCTAGCTTTAAAAATCTAGCTCGGTAATGAATCTGGGTATATTAAAAATCGCCAACCCTGTTTGCATAGAATCGCAAGATTAAAACACTTCAAATCACGAAAGTCTATACCTCATAATTTCTTAGGAACATAAAGTCTCTCCCATTTAGCCCAGTGGATTTTAGCGCGGTCACCAGAAGATGAACCCCACCAAAATGAATTCATCATTTTTTGTAAATCATCACAAATGCCCATAGGAATCCGAAACACGCTCATACAAAAAGTAGGAAGAGCTTGAGCAATTGTCTTCAAAATAATTTCATTGCCTGGTCTTAAGAGCAACTTGTTCTTCCAACTAGAAATTCTTTTTACATAAGTGATCTTTTAGGAAAGCAAAAACCTGCCTTTTATTTCTCCTAACCAGCGAAGGTAACCCAAGATAACGACCATGGGTAATTGGATTAGGAACCCCCAAAATAGTAGTGACAGCCTATCTAACATCTTGCTTCGTATTAGAGCTAAACATAATGCCCGACTTCTGTAAATTGATTGCTTGACCCGAAGCTTTTTCATAGATAGAAAGAATATTCTTAAGTTGACCACATTCATTGGGAGAAGCTCTGAAGAAGAAAAAGTTGTCATCTGCAAAGCAAAGATGAGAGATAGTAGGGGCACCATGATAGATACTAACCCCATGAATATCACCTCACAACTCTGCTTTTCGCAAAAGAACAGAGAGACCTTCAATGCACATAATGAAAAGATATGGGGAGAGAGGATCCCCTGTCTAAGACCCCTTCCCGGATTAATAGGCCCCACACTATTGCCATTGAAGGACACAAAATATTAAACAGTGATCACACAAAGTTTAATCCAACTAACCCACTTAGCATCAAAACCCAACCAAAGCATAATAAATTCCAAATAACTCCAATCAACCCTGTCTTAAGCCTTGCTAATATCGATTTTAAAAGCAACATCCCCATTTGAACCACGTCCTCTATTTTTCATATAATGAATCAGCTCAAAAGCAACTATAATATTATCAGAAATTAAATGACCTGGAACAAAAGCCGATTGCATAGGAGAGATAATTCTGGGCAAAATAATCTTGAGTCTATTAGCTAGGACCTTTTCAATAATTTTGTAAATCACATTGCACAAAGCAATAGGCCTCAAATCCTTCATACTACTCGCACTCACTTTTTTCCAAATAAGAACAATAGTAGTTTTATTTAAAGAAACAGGAAACTCACAATTATTGAGCCAAGAATAGCTTTGAGCAAAAATGTCTCCTCCAACAATATCCCAACACTTTTGAAAAAATGTTAGATTCGTGCCATCAAGACCAGGAGCTTTATCCGGATGCATATCAAAATTTGTTTTCTTAAATTCTTCTATGGTGAAAGGAGCAAGAAGATAAGCATTATCTCGATCATTAATAACAAAATTAATGCAAGAAAATTCTTCAAAAGTGTGATTTTTGATAGGAGCTGCAAACAATTTTGAAAAATAATCCAAAACGATAGCATTCATAGTATCACAATTTGAAAAAGAATTACCAGAGTCATCCTCTAAGACAGAAATTTGATTAATCCCCCTGCGCTTCGAAGCTTGAGCATGAAAAAATTTAGAGTTAGCTTCACCATAATTAAGCCAAAAGATTTTTGATCTTTGCTTCCAATAAATTACTTCTTGGGCCAACAAATTCGACAGCTCAGCTTTAAGATTCAACAAATATGGATCACAAGCGTTAGTTTGGCGCAACAAAACCATCTACTTCTTGATTTCACCAATCCTGGTTTTAACATTGCTACCTAATGTTTTATTCCAAGAAGTAATAGAGGTGCTGCACGCTGTGATTTTCTCCATGACGCCAGTGTTATTACAGCTGGTCCAAGCAGAGGAAACAACATCCATAAAGCCATTTTCAGCTAACCACTTGTTCTCAAACTTAAACCTACTAACTTTCATGACAGGAAAACTGGTATTTGCATAAAGTTTAATGGGATTATGATCAGAATAAGAGCCTACCAGACTAAACTACTTGTGGTAAAGGAAATGACAAACCCAATCAGTTGAAACAAACGCTCTGTCCAGACATTCCAGAACTAAATTGTTCGAACCTCGCCCACACTCCCAAGTAAACCTGAAACCAATTAGGGGGATTTCAACTAAGTTACAGTCCAAAATACACTCCCTAAACCCATCAAAGAGCACTTTAGGATACTCATTACCTCCAACCTTCTCATTTGCAGATATGAGATTGTTAAAATCACCCAAACAAACCCAAGGAAGGTGATAACGATGAGAGAGAGATTTTAACAACTCCCAGCTTGCTCGTTTTTTGTTATTTTCAGGGAAACCATAAAATCCAGTGAGTCTTCATTTAAAATTGTCCAAATTAACAATCTTTGCATCAATGTGATTACTGGAATAATCCAAAATAGAGACATTTTTATTAGAATTCCAAAGGAGGGCAAGACCACCACTACGACCAATTCAGTCTACACAAAAACAACAATCAAAATTTAAAACAATGCGAATAACCTCCATTCTACTAGAGGAAACAAAAGTCTCACTAAGAAAAAGAAAATTAGGCTTATTTTGTCTAACAATGTCCTTCAACGCAGTGACTGCACGAGGGTGCCTAGGCCTCGATAGTTCCAAGCAATGCAGTTCATAGTGCTCGGTGGGTCTCTTGCGAGAGACCAGCCATTGGAGTTGCAGTAGAAATTTGCTGACTTACTGAAGAGGAGGAAGCTCTACTATCATTCATCCCATCGACTTGATTGCTGTTGTCTGCAAAAACACGAAGGCATTTTTTGTTTCATCAACGTCCATAACTGAGGTTTCCTTAATTATATGGGTTTCAGTAGGATGAGTAGTGTTGGATGTTATATTTGACTCGAAAACAGGAAGGTCCATATTAGAAGGCCCACTAACTGGAGAAAATTTAAACTGCCGTGGATAAAACTCATAACTATTGACAACTTTCACTTTCGTGTTTCCTTCCTTATCAGCTTTTTGAAATCCTTAATTCTTGGAGCTAAATCCGCTAGATCCCTGATTGGATGGATCACGTCTCCATTGATTGGGGTGGATTCTATTTTGAGATCGAATCTCTAACCGGACATCCTCCATCCATTCTCGTTTGATCTCTTCTTCTAGCAGCTCCGTAAGCTTTTTGCAACTGGTTTCACTGTGACCAATAATACCACATAGATAGAAAATAAGGGGAATCCTTTCATAGCTAAAAGAGACTTCAAAATGATTTCCCCCTTCTTTCCTAATCTTCTTGGTTCTCATTAGAGATTCAGTAATATTCAACTGAACTCAAATCTGCATCTAGTTAATCAAAGAATTCCTCCGGTTACCAGTATCATAATCCAGGAACTTACCCATCAGGTTCCCAATATTTCGAGCAAGGCTTTCATAAGCAAAACCTGGTGGAAGGTCATAAACTCTAACCCAGAAATCAACAGCACTAAACTTAATATCTTCAGGATTCTCACCTTCCCGTAATTGATGAATCAATAAAAGACAATTATTAAAGCTCCAAGGTCCACCAGCAATCATCTTACGCATATCGACTTCATGAAAGAACTGAAAAAGATATATACCATTGCCTCCAAACGGTTTTATACATGCAACCTTAATAGGCCTCCAAAGATTAAGCAGTGTCCTTTCCATGGCTTCATAGTTAATCACTCTTTCACCTACAAAACGACCCACTAGACTCAGCCTATAATCGATATCCAATCCTTCAACATTAGAAGATTTATCCACCAACTCCTCATTTTCCTTCTCATTGATTGACAACCGATGAAACTCCGGCTCCATAGTCACACTAGAAGAGAAAGCAGACAAGAAGCAGGACAAAACCTTGACTAGCAAGACAAACATGAACTAGGGCATGACTAACCTATCACTCGAGAGAAAAACGAGGCAGACTTTAGGATAGAAGAACTTTAATATAAAAAATAGAAGAATTTTATTATCTCACTTTTTTTCTTCTCGCTTTTTTGTATACTATTTATTAAATCTAAATTATAATTTGTATGACTAATTCAATTTTTTAGCACCTTGAGTTCAAGCTTTCAATTTGAAAGAAAAATCTATGGGTCCATAAATTTACAACACATATAAACATAACCCATTGTCTAATTGTTGATTTTATTAACTAATGAATACAAAATTATATGTTAATGAGTTTCTTTATGTAAAAAATTAACTTTCTAAAACAAATCAAACCAAAAATTTAAATAATTTGGATTTTATCAAAGATAAACATTTAATTGACTTTATTTAAAATTATATATTAAAAATATAATACTAAAAGGATATTAAATTGTCTTATGAAAATCCTTTATAAATTACGAGATGTACGTAAATATATAAAGAGTTACAAGGGTTTGTTGTAATAAACTAAGTACTGGAATATCTAGTAGCTAAAAGTTAACAAACTGAAAGATATACATTGACTATTTCCTATAAAGATATGCATTGACTATTTCCTATTAAGCCCTCTCAAGATGAAGTCGCGGGACGTGACTTTCATCTTGTTCCAAAAAAGCTCAAACTTGTGCCGAGACAACGGTTTGGTCAAGGCATCCATAGTCTGATCAAGTGTCGATATATGAGAGACTAGTAAATGTTTCTGTTGCACTTATTCTCCGACAAAGTGATATTCCAAGGCAAGGTGTTTCATTCGGGAATGGAAAACCAGATTGGAGCACACATACATAGCTCCCAAGTTATCACAATAAATATTTGGCGCATCCTGTGATTGAACATATAATTCCCGTAGTAGATTGCGAAGCCACATTACTTCTGCAATAGTGTTGGCAACTACTTGATGTTCTGCTTCTGTGGAAGACTAAGCTACTATACGTTGTTGTTTCGAGCTCCATGAAACAGGATTGTCACCAAAAATAGATAACATATGCAGACGTAGAGGTTTTGGTGTCAGCATCTCCTCCCCATTCAGCATCACTGAATGCTTGAAGCAGGAAATGTTTTTATTGATGTAGTTGAAGACCATAGTCATGTGTATGTTTGAGATATCGAAGAGCTCGCTTCAGCTGCTGAAAGTGAACTTCAGTCGGTTTATGCATATACTGGGACAATTTGTTGACTGCAAAGTCGAGATCTGGTCTGGTCAAGATTACATATTGTAAAGCTCTTAAGATGCTGCGATAAAGAGATCCATCTGTTATTGCTGAACCCTCATCAAGTTTCAGTGTGGCTGATGTACAAATAGGAGTGGTGCACGGATTACAATTTGCCATGTTAAATTTGATGAGTAAATCATGAATGTAGCGTTGTTGAGAGAGGAATAGACCATCAACATTTGGTATGAGTTCAATGTCAAGAAAATATGAAGGAGTCCCCATGTTTTTCAGTGAAAATGTACCGGAGATATTTGCAATGAATCTTTGAAGCTCGGTTATTGAGTTGCCAGTTAGTAATAAATCATCCACATATCCTAATAAGTACATGATCACACCACTACATTTGTATATAAACAGAGAAGAATCACAAATGTTGCTGATAAAACCATACCGAAGTAGAAATAAGCGGAGTTCTTGGTATTAGGCTTGTGGAGCTTATTTGAGTCCATATATGGCTTTATGTAGTTTACAAACATAAGTCGGATGCTCTTGATTGACAAAACCCGGTGGTTGTTGCATATATATGGTTTCATTAAGACGGCCTTGTAGGAATGCATTATTAACATCCATTTGATGTAAAGCCTAAGAATTTGCCAATGCTAAAGACAAAATGATTTTGATCATTTGGTGTTTCACTACAGGGGAGAAAGTTTCGTTGTAGTCAATCCCCGAGCACTGTCTATATCCTTTTGCTACAAGTCAAGACTTATATCGAGCTACCGTTCCATCTGGATTCCTTTTTGTGCAAAAAATCCACATACAACCAATCACATTTTGAGCTTCTGTAGCAGGTACTAGTGTCTAAGTGCCATTGCGTAACAAAACATCATATTTCGAAAAAGCGGAAGTGCGATAATGTGGTATTTTTAAGGCTTGGGTAATGGTACGAGGTTCCTCAGTGTGTGGTAGAGGGTGATGAGTAACGGTGAAGGTTTTGGTTTATTGATATTATTTTTGGATCAAGTGACCATAGGATGAGTATTGGTTGATTGGTTTTGTGGTGGTGGTGCTAGTGATGGTAATGGTGATGTATGATCAGAACTAAACATTGGTGATGAAGAATTGTACTATTGGTTTAGTGGAGATGAATTTTCAGCAGGCGCAGACAGTGTTGTAGGAACAAGTGATGCCACAATGGGAATGAGTTGGTGAGACATAGGTGGAGAGGATAGTGTTTCTGATATGGATGAGACAGACGATGTGTTGAGTGACTTGTAGGGATAATGATCGTCAATGAACACAACATGTCTTGATACATATACTTTGTTCGTTCTCAGATCGAGACATAGATATGCAAACTGAGTAGAGGAGTATCCAACAAGGACACATGGAGTAGACCTTGGTTGTAATTTATTCATGGTGTAAGGATGAAGCCAAGGAAAGCATAAACATCCAAAAAAGTGTAAATGCTTGTAGGTAGGGGACTAGTGAAACAGTTTTTCAATCGGGGTTTTCATGTGTAGTGTAGGAGTTGGTAAACCGTTTATTAGATAGACAGTTGTGCGTGATGCATAAGACCAAAAGGTTGATGGAAGTTTGCGATAATGTTGTTTTGACATGCCATTTTGCTCTGGAGTATGAGGTGGGGTTGTAAGGTGAGAGATGCCATTATTGGCAAGGAAGGTTTTTAGATTGATAAACTCTCCTCTATTATTAGAATACAAGGTTTTTATTGGTGTTTCAAAGTATTTTTCAACAACCTTTTTGAAGTTGACAAATATAGACAAAACATCATATTTGTTTTTTAACAAGTAAACCCACATATATTTTGTGAAATGATCAACAAAAATCGCGTAGTAACAAAAACCATCAATCGAAACCATCGAAGCAGGACCCCAAACATCAAAAAATATTATTTCTAAAGGTTTAGTGCTTTGCAAATGAGCCAATTGTTCGATTCCCAGAGAGAATTGGCTCAATGGTAAGAGGCGTGTTCTTAGAAACAACAAAACCTTGAGGGGTCGCGAGTTCGATTCCCAGAGAGGA
>JANZLH020000020.1:2152947-2172387 GCA_026770325.2 Erythroxylum fimbriatum | reverse complement strand
TTTGTTTCAATAATTCATGTCTATAGAAAATGCAAGTGCAAGTTTAGCAAAAGGCAGCTGCTAGAACATGAAAAAATTAGTCGGACAACATGAAAAAATCGAAAGACCCACAGCTTACCTTCGGCACCACCAGAGGAGAGACGACCTTAGCTAGTTGTCGCCGGAGAAGATGGGGGTTGTGGTCGCCGGAGACGCAGTAGGTGGTCGGAGCCCAACGGAGGTGGAGAATCGCCAGAGGAGAGGAGAGAAAAACAGAGAAGAGGAGAGTCGGGCATGCGAGGAGAGAGGAGGGGAGGGCTTACGACGATTTAAGTTTATTTTGGCGACGAAATACAACCGTCGGTATGATTAAAATATTCCGTCGTTGAATTACGATTCTTAACCTAATTTCATGACGAGGTTTTTCAAGATACCGACGGACTTTTCCCGTCGGCGAAATATACTTCCCCGACAGATTTGCCGACCGATTTTTAATTCCGTCCTTATTTACAGATGGAACAATATGCATCGGCATATTTCCGTCGCTACAGTTTTCCGCCAAACATTCCCGCCAACTTTAGCAACGGTTATTATTACCGTCGCAATTTTGATGTTATCTACCGACGGAATACGTAGTACCATCGCAATTAACATACGATTGGTGTTCCGTCGGTATAGGTCCGTCGCTATTTAACAATTTTCTTGTAGTGTAATGATCACCCACCAGTACATAACACAACTCTCGCCTATAGAAATTATCACCCATTACCAAATCTATTAAAACTGAATATATGACATATATGGTTCTAAACATATATGTCATAAACTGGATATGCTTGACAGTTTTATATGTAATGAATTGTAAATATGGATTATTACATAATCACACAAATATTCATAAGCATATGACTGTTAATGAATTTACAACATTAGTTTCACACAAAAACAAACTAGATTAACACAAAGCCCAAAACAAAACTGAATCACCGATGGGGAGTTCATAGACACACAACAATCAACCAACGGCAACAAATCCTTACTATACACCTTAATCACTAACCTCAACCGAGGCGCAGAACGGTTTTCTACAAGTACGGCGACGAACCAGTTGATGACCGATATAACACTGATACTCTGCATTTTTCAAATGTGGTTCAATTCATTGTAACAATTCAATATCATCTCGATTAACGAATGTCAATTGCATACCTGGGCAACCTTCGCCTCAATTTCCTTCTTAGTGTAAAAACTGCACCACAGAATGACTACCTGCATCCAACAACACAATGGTGCACAGTTGAGAGACAAAGCAAAATGTTTGTTGTCCTCAATCAATTGCCTCATCTTAAGCTCATCAATGTTAAAACTATGAATGTTTTGTTGTTATTACACAACGGATGTCAAACTTTACGAGGATCCTACCGAAAATTCGGCAGCATTTCCCCTATAAAATGGACATCCCCCTGTTGAAACAGGGTCTCCCTGCATGAAAACGAACACTTCAATATCATCCCTTACGCACAACTACAGTCGGGTCTCCAAACAGCATGTCATCACTCACATCAATCCATTAATAGGGACATTACGAAAAGTTAATTTTCAAGCATCTTGAGTTACCAAGACGCATTCGACTAGTCAAGCCAACTCACAACTGATCTCCAAACGACATGTCCATACTTTGCATTGTCAACAACTCATGTAACTTATCAAGAATTAAACATTATACTCAAATCACTTCACAACCATAGACAATTTTCTTATAACTTGACAATATATTCAAAAATATATGCTTAAAGTTCCCAAAATTGAAGTAAAAGTATAGTTGTCATTTCAATACCTGCGTAAGCTTCTCTTCAATTTCCTCGAAAGTATAAATACTAGGGACTATAGAGTTCCTACATAACACAAAAACAAAACGTTGTCAAATACATAATCCAACTAATTTACATTCTACTAACTAAACTTTGCTACAGGGAATTGAAATAAATCAAAACATTTCTAGAACTAAATTGAAATAAATCAAAACATTTCTCCTACATAAAATAATAATTACATACACATAAAAGGAAATATGGTCAAATTCTCTACAATTGATTTCATAAATAGTAAAGAAACAAATAAGAATTTATTAAATAAATTTTAATGTAATTAGGCTTATATATAAATTTATTATAGACTATATAACTAAATATATTAGTTCAACATAATTTAAATATATTTTAATTATATATACTTGATATCTACGATGTATATACTTTTTAGTATATACATATAGAAAATTATTATAATTTTTGAAATATGTCAAGATAACATTTGAAATTAAATTCATTTATTATAATTGCATATTTTTATTTTCATTTTTATTTTTATTAATTATATATTTATAAGAGAGTTAATAAATCTGTCTTATCTTAATTTCTACAACTCCTAAAGCATTCTATCGAACACATTAAAGGCAAAATTATCTCAACCCTATCAACCCACAAATTGCTCAATTTCTTCCATTATTTACATGCAAAATATTCACAAAAGATGAATCAAACCTAGATAAACAAACACAAAGCACAAAACAACAACAAAATAATTATTCAACAATAACCAACACCCACGACGTCTTACCTTCGGCAGCACCAGAGGAGAGACCGCAGCAGCAGTAGTCGCCGGAGAGAAGAGGGGGAGGAAGGAGGGAAGTCGCCGGAGAAGACGAGCAGGTCGGACGCGAAGCGAGGAGGGAAATCGCCGGAGGAGAGAAGAGGAGAGAAAGGAAAAGTCGGGCGCGAGGAGAGAAGGAGGGAGGGATTCTGCTGATTTTAATTAGTTTTCGCGACGGAATATTTACGTCGCTAACATTTAAAATTCCGTCGTTACATTCTGATTTTAACCTAACTTAACGACGCCCTTTTAAATTATACCGACGGAATTAATCCGTCGCCTAAGTCAACCTCCTCAATCTTCCCGACCGAATTTCTTTCCGTCCGTAAAACTCCACCTATCCCCGACAGAATTATTCCGTTGGCAAACTACAACACACCCACAACCTTGCCGACTGAAAATTTATTCCGTCCCTATTCTCCGACGGATGATGTGTCATCGGTATATTTCGGTCGCTAACATACCGCGCCAAGATTTCCCTCCTCATTTGGCAACGGATTATTATACCATCGCAATTTTCATGTTATATACCGACGAAATATGGTATTCGGTCAGTATACAAATACGATTTTTTAACCGTCGGTATATTTCAGTCGCTATTAACCGACGGAATCTTAGTCATCGTTATATTTCGGTCGCTAACATACCGCGCCAAGATTTCCCTCCACATTTAGCAACAGATTTTTGTTCCGTCGCAATGTTCATGGTACATTCTAACGGAATATGTATTCCGTTGCTATAAACATACGGGAATCTGACTGTCGGTATCATTCCGTCGCTATTTCGCAATTTTCTTGTAGTGTTATCTCATCTCATTCATCTTCATTTTCTAAAATTTCAACAAAAGGTGGTGAGTTGTGGAGGTTTCTTACCTTCCTCTGTCGGATGTTTGACACTCCAAAAGCCCAACATTTCTTAACTTGATCGAAAACGAATCATTTGCTCAATACTGAAACAAGCCGGCAAGAAATTGGGAAGATCGACAAAGATTTGATCGTTCGTGAAACTTCCATAGAGTGAACTTTAGGTCATGTATAGCTGATTCTGTTTTAGTTTTTACATGTTTCCGTGCTTGTTTAGTATCCTGAGTTTGAGCTTTAGCTGTTCAGCAAAAAATATATATATATGAGCTATATTTATATCAACATTTAAATTGTAGCCAAGAAAAGAAAAGTCGAGACCAATGGCCTCATCAATGGGCTTCCAGTTAGAAATAATTGTGTTTAGTCATAAGTCTGTTGAAGCTAATTTCCTAATGTCTTTAAGCTTTGTCAAACGCACATCAAAAGCGGACTTTTTCTGAAAGCCGTCCAAGTTACGTTACGTACAAAGGCTGAATATGAATTACGGTACCTAATTATTTTCAAGATGAAATAAATTAGAAATTGCACTTGCAATTGGAAGGAAAGTTACAGATTATTATTTATATATAGTTGGTCACTAACACTTGCTGAATGGATTGGATGTACATAAAAAGATTTATTCTTTTGTGGGACAGGGATAGTTGAGTTCATTTTTCAAGTAAACTGTTTTTTTTTCTTAACTTGTTTCCTCTTCATTGCTCCCCCCGCTTATTTCATTTTTTTAAGAACATAGTGTTCATAAATTATATGATTATAAGAAGCATCATTCATTCTTTTAGCTTTGTGAGCAGGTCAAAATGGGTGATTCGACACTAGAATAAACGTATTGTCTTTTTCACAGAAAAATTAAATAGAAGCAAACGATTAAATCGAGTCCAATTATGTCTTTACACACTTCATTTTTTTAAAATACAACTCCTGTTTATGAATTTTTCTACTTCTGAATAAATACGTAGTATTAAAACTGCCAAATATACAAGTATTGAGGACCCTACCTAACACATGGACTTTTATATATTGCTCAAGTCAGCAAACGTGAGGTAACTACGCTTGTGTAAAGGAGCAGTCAAGAACGGTACCCACTTATCCAACTAACAACTAACCTACCCTAAAAGGGTATAATTGAAGCATGTGGACACTTTATGGATATCTAGATGAAAAGTTTTGCAAGCCTTATTATGAGTCTCTGATTGTTGATGACTTATTGGGCATCTAACTTGGCAAGCCTCTTAAGAACTACAGTAATGGTGGGTCGCTCCAATGTGTTGTCACTGACGCAGTCCAGTCCAAGCTTTGTTATGGCCTCTTCAGCTTCTCATGTACTGCATCTCCTCTGATGTTGTAGCTGTTCAACGCCCAGTCACTGATTTGCACAGGCATACTGCTTTCTGCCAATCTTACCTGCTTCTCCTTCATAATCATTTGCAGTATTACCACTCCCAAGCTGTAGATATCATTTGGTTTGGTTCCAAACTTCTCCTGTGGGTTTTAAGGAAAACTTCTTCCTTTCCTTGTTTCTTCTTCTTTCTTTTTGGAGGTACCTCTTTTGTTGATCGACCGTAATTGTGTTTTAATCTCCATCTCCTCTTGGCTGCGAGTCCAAATCCTCTATCTAATATTATGATGTTTAATTGTGTTCAATAAATCTCAACCATTTATTTATGTGGGGCCCGCGTTAGTCCCGCAAAATAAATAGCTGAGATTCTAAGAGACAGAATAAGACAGAGTAAAACTGGACAGAAGATCTGGTTTCCTTGGCTGCCCGCATCAGTGTACTACCTTGCAGATGTGATGGTGTCTTCAAAGATATTACCTTTGTCACCCTCTCCATTGGAGAGCCACTTCTTACTGTCTGTCATGACTACTGTCTTTGATTGCTTATTCTGGTGTTTGCGTCTTTTATCTTATTTAGGGTGTGTTGCTGGTAATCCTGTCTTCTTTTGAGAGTTGTGGTTGTTGCTGTTTTCAGTCTTGTGTGTGTTGTTCGGTGAGGGAATCTAGGACCCCTCATGTTGCTGACAGTTCCTTTGGTTAGACTTAGAGACTATTGCTTAGGCAATATTTGATGTACATATCATTAATTTAATCTTTCTGATTTATATAAAAAAAAAAAAGTATCATGAACGATCTAATTTGAAACTTACCAGTCGTCAAAATGATCATACCCAAGAGTACCCAGCTTCAAATATTCTCCTTCTGAGGTAACAGTACCGAAATCAGAGAGCTTTGGCACGAAAACTTGGTTCAATATCGAGAGGAAATGCAATCAGTAAAGCGCAGGAGTTGATGGAGATATTGAATTAATGATCTAAATCCTGTCTTCAGTGTATTTCTAAGTGTGCTTGACCTTATCAAAGAGAATATTTTGAGGCTTTAGATCACGGTAGATAAGTGGAGGTGATTGCCCATTTAGCTCCTCCTCCGCACGTGCTACCCCAGTGATCATTTTAAGTGTGGTGCGCCAGTCAAGATCTGCGGTGAAATCGGTAGACAGCATTAATTGTCATCATACGCTAATAAATGGGATAGAATTAGAGTATGACTTTCACTGAAAACGAGCATTCTGATTAAGCAAAGCTAACTTGATACTTTCAATATATGTACTGATGTACACTTTTTCTTTCTGTTCAAATAAGGGGCCAACTTTTATTACGAAGAGAAAATCTAAATCCTAATTAACATGACTGTTTGTTGGAAATGTTAACAAAGGTGGTGTGGCAGTTCTTAATTAGCAGAGGAAAAGAGATTCAACATAAATAAAGGTCATGAGATGAGTGTCTTCCCACGTTAGCTAAGATGAGTAGACAGTGAAGTCAATCCAAGTGACAAAACAGAACATAAGAACAACGAACAAGGCAAAGAAGGCTATATTACTTAAAAGCTAATCTATTCGGTGTCTTGCATTGCATGATGTTAGACATTATCTTGTAATTTACTCATCACACTTCCCCTTGGCATTAGTGGATAGACAAGATAAAAATTTGTCTGTTGTTTCACAATGGCTAACCAGTTTAATGATATTTGGATGGGTAATTACATTCAGGTGCTTTATTTCTGCCTGACAAAATAGGGAAGAAGGTTAATGTTATTTGCTCTTTCTGTATCCCAAAAAACACGTTTATAAGAAAGTCCGTATTATTATAAGGCATATTTTATTTTCCGATCTTACATTTCTTGACAATGTTCAACTGGTTTCTAGTTTGACACATAATTTGTCGAGTGTTGGGCAATTAATGGTTGTTGGGTAGTTGTATCCTTGATATTCATTGAAGCTTTATGGCTCTCGATGGAGACGGAGGAGCATGTTAACACTGTACAGATCTGTAGCAGATATTTTTACGGTATGGACGAGGATCTTCAGCTTCTTCGGAGCATCTTCAAACGCTTCCTAAAGGAAAGAAGGAAGCTGTTCAGATACAAAAAGTTGATTCTTGACAGGGTCAGCAGAGAGACTTGAAAGGTTTTCAAAATCTTTTTAAAGCAGAGAAGAGCATCTGGATACAGTGAGGGGCCAACATCACAAAAACATTAAGCAAGCCATCTGTAAAGTTTAGTTGGGCAGTTAAGTGAGGTACATTTTCAATAATATTTAAAGGAAGGGAGAGAATTTCATGTCAATAATGAAAAACATAAATGGATAAGGGGTCTCTTTATGTAAATGTAAGTAACCAGTCGTTTCATCATATAATATAATAGAAAACGTAAGGCTTGTAAGGCATTCAAATATCCAGTTGAGGAAGGTGGGTGGGCACTGGGCAGCCAAATAATTCCATGCTTTTGTGAATGAAATCCCGGTGAATTTAATCAAAAGCATCCACTTTAATGGTACCCCTTTTATACCCTAAGTCTCTATGATAATCCTTGAGAATTTCTTAGATCAAAAAATATTGTCCCCTGTTTATCCTTCCTTTAAGGAAAGTAGATTAGTTAGGTTATAATTTAAGGGAAGCTGCCAGAAATATGACTTTATAAAGTATGTTATAGCAGTAAATGTGACTTTGGACACGTGTCAACATCGAGAATGAGGAGATAAAGGTTGAGCTGATTCTATGATAAGATTTCCAAGATAAAAGAAACTTCTAATGCCTGTGATCATGTCGATGGCAGTGATCAGGTCAACCTCAATGACAAGCCAGGCTGTTTTGAAAAAATGGCATTAAATCGATCAAAGATTCGAGGCTTTAAAACAGTTAAAAGTAGAAAGGGACTTTTGACATCTTGTTCAGAGAAAGTTTGAGCCAAGTTATCAATGGAAGCAAGGTTAATGATTTTTATGATAATATGGGAAACCAACTGGAGTCTGGGAAAAAGGTCTTAAATCTCAGTGTAGTCAGAAATAGAGTTCCCATTTGTTATCTACAAGGGACATAATTAATTTTTGTTCTATTTCTGAAACAATCACAGTTTGCTTGAGGAAGAACCGATTTGCTTGTTGCTTCAGGTAAAATAGGAGCTAAGGAATCTTAAATCAACCAGGCTGCAAGGTAATAAAGTGGAGCTAAATCCAGCAAATTGGTGTGGTGTGGTGTGGTGTCCCAGGGAATACAATACAAAATACCGAGTGATTCAGAGAGGTGAATGATGGAATTGAAAATCTGTCAAAACCAACCAAGGAAAAGAGTTAGTGATAGAGAAAAGCTGTTCAAAAGAGTGCCACAAATTCTTCCTGACAGTGACATTTGTTCATTACTGCTCTCCCCAACAGCTGGGGTGTGGAAGGAAACGATGACGAGGTCTTTTTCCTCTATTTAGCACGCAATGTTTTGGGAATTCATCTTTATTAAATAGCCGCCACTAATTTGTTCATGTACAGGTGATTTGGACGGTAACTTAAGTTATAAATGATATTGAGTAAAAAGATGGAAAATACTGCTGCTAGTCATTCATGGTTTGTGGTCCTATAATAAATTTTTAGCTACGTAGGGTTTGTAATCCCACTAATGAACTAATTAGAAAAATATGTACAGAAACAAGCAAAAAGGTCCATTTAAACATGAGACTTTTTAAATGAGGTGACAAGGGTGTCATGGAAGAACAAAGTCAATCTGTTACATCCTATTTCAATCAACATTGTCATGACATATACCTCTCCTAGAGGGAGAGTCGAGCAGATAAGATTCTTTGTCTAATTTTACCTGCCTATTCAATAGTTAAATTTACGTCCTTTTAAACATGCACAAGATTAGACAAGATAAAGTTGGACAAAAAATTCCTGCTTAGAGTTGAGTACTTGAGTTGATAACCTTTCGCTTTTTTTTTAGAAATTGAAAAGGGATTAAATATAGACAAAACTATAACGTAATTACAGTGAGAGCTAATCTAAGAAGAAATATACAAGAACAAAAGAGGAATCAAAACGTGAGTAAAACATTCTAAGAAACCAAGCTAAAGATTCCACATGAGTAGTATATACAGCTGAGCATTACGTTCTTTTCAAAGAAAATATATAACAATAGTGAAGGCAACTTTCACAAGAGAAGCGTTAGTCCGTTCTTTCTAAGAATTTGTAATAGCCCAATCAAGTGGTTGATCTCAAGAATAATAATATCCATTAATAGATAGTAGATGCAGAATTCTACTCCAGACTGCTTTAGAATAACTGCAGAGAAAAAAGAGATGGTCCCAATCCTCGTGAACCATTTTACATAAGACACAAATTGTATTAGTATTACCATGCCACCTATCCTTAGTCCCAAGTCTGCTTTTAATCACTAGCCATGTAATAAAAGAGGCTTTATGATGTATGAAATTATGTCCATAAAAGCGGAAACTAAGATACCTTGCATAGACCCCTAAGAAGTAGCTAATGACAAGATTTATTGGATAGTGTACCGCTCGGATCAAGGGACCAACTTATAGAATCATCATTCAAGACATTAACCTGTTGGGGTAGGAATTGTATCAGTGTGTCAAAACCTCGATATCTCCCATACCATTGACCATTGCAGAGCAATGATGAGACTTTTAAGTTGAGAGGAATGTAGTTCCTTAAGTGTTGGGCCTGAGGGTTCCCGATAAAAGGACTAGAGTCAGCCCAATTATCATACCAGAGCCAAGTATGTGCACCATTGCCAACCTTGTGTTTTATGCAAGGATAAACTAAGTCTTGCAGCTTCATCATCTAGACTAGTATCCATGAGAACTCCCTTGCACAAGGAGCTTACCAAAAATTTAGATTTTTCAAGTGAAACTCGTGAATCCATTTGACCCATAGAGCATTATGATTCGTGTATAAATGCCAAAGCCTCTTGCACATTATGACTGTCTGCATTGAATAGATAGAAACTATTCCCTGTCCCCCAAACTTCTTAGGAATCACTATCTCACTCCATTTAACATTTTCATTATGAGCATTCACAAATCTACCGGTCCATAGGAAAGCTTTTATAAGTCTGTCCACCTCTTTAAGCACTTTCCTAGGCAAGGCTATATAAGCAAACCAATAGATATAAAACTACTTACGACAGAAATAATAAGTGTAATTCGATCAGTATAAGATAGAAACATGTTTTGCCATGCATTCACTCGTGCCTTAATTCTTTCACGTAGAGTGAGACAATTGTTATACTTCGGCTTAAAGGCAGTGATGGGAACACCCAAATAAGAAAAAGGAGCAGATTTCACAGCCAGCCCAACTAGATTATGAATTTTAGTAAGATTTGCACATCAGTAGAGATATATATACAACTTTTTGCGATATTAAGCTTCAACCCAGATCAATCAGCAAATATCTCTAATGCATGGATCATCATGGTAATCGATTGAAAATTGGAACCATATAATATCAAAAGATCATCTGCATACAAGAGATGCGAGAGATTGAGACATTCACATTTATAATGAACCTGGATGTTCGTATTGCATGAGATGAACTTAGTTGTTAGTCGAGAAAGCCTTCCATCACAAAAGTACACAAATAAGCTGACAACGGGTCTCCTTGATGAATTCCTTTAGCTATCTGTATTGGCTTAGTAGGAATCTCATTCACCAGAATGCTCAATAGAGGAGTTTGAATGCATGTCATGATCCATGCTATAAATTTAGAAGGCAAGTGCAATGCTTCAAGATATACCTGTACAAACCTACAGTTTACCATATCAAATGCTTTAAAGAAATCAACTTTAATTAAACAGCTCTTGAGCTTCTTGCCTAATTGATACTCTTTCAATAGTTCTTGCAGGAGAAGAATGTTATCGCCAATATTCCGTCCCCATATGAATGCCCCTTGGGCCAAGTTAAGAATACCAGAGATAGCCTGCTTGAGTCGCTCATCCAAAATTTTAGAAATCACTTTATAAATAGTGTTGCAATAAGAAATTGGCCGAAAATTATTCATACTCTGAGGATAACTTCTTTTAGGCACTAAGCAGATGTAGGTATGATTCAATGCTCATATCATTTTCCCATATGAAAAGAATTCCAGTACAGCCTTGGTAAAAGTTGCCCCATTATGCCCCAAGTGTGCTGAAAGAAGAGAGCAATGAATCCATCTAGCCCAAGAGTTTTGGAAGGATTCAAATTGAATAATACTCTCTTGAGGTCCTGCTCATTGATTGGAGCCACCAACATTTCATTAACCCAGTGATCAATCGTCCCTTCAAACAACCGTCTCACATTCTGACTGGGAATAGAAGAGTTATCTAATCCCGTAAGATTAAGAAAGTGATTGCAAGTAATGCCTTGTTGCTGGGTCAGCTCTGTGTAGGTCTCTCCCCCACTATCACGTAGCATATATATTTTGTTGTAATTCCGACAAGCTAGTAAGGAAGAGTGGAAGAACTTTGAATTAGTATCTCCTTCTTTTAGCCAACTAACTCTGGATTTCTGATGGAGAATAGAAGACTAGAGTATAAGAGCTGAAGTGTATGCTTGGAGGCACATCACTTCAACATTCTTAAGCTCCCTATTATGCAGATCCTCGTAACAAGCAGTTGTGCTTGGATAAGTTTCTCTTTCAAGGATAAGAGGTGGAGGTTTTGGCTGGACATGAAACCTTTAAGAGCTTCCTTCACCAATTTAAGCTTATGTGACAACTGAAAAAATTTACTACCAACAATTCCCATAGCCCAACATAGACTCGCTATATCAAAAAACCCTGCATGGTTTGACAGAAGATTCTTCCCAAAATGCACATAAGAATTAGAGAACTGTGTCAACCATCGAGAGTTGACTTGTCCTCTATCCAACTTCTTACGGATAAGAAGATTACCTTGTTGGTTATTGGACCAAGTACAGAGTCTCCCTGTGAATTTAAGATCCACCAAGTCCACCCTAGTTAAAAAGTTGGACGATTCCTTAGTCAACCCGAAATTGAACCTTCGGCCTCCTTCCATTTCAGACGAGTTAAGTGAGCAATTAAAGTCTCTCACCATAAGCCATGGTTGAGAGATCCGATTCTGAAAAGTCTCCAAGTCATACCAGAGTTGAGTTCTTTGAAACACAAAATTTGAAACATACAAAATAAACAAATCAAAAGTAGAAGCAAGGCCATGCAATTGACACAGTTCAACTTTTTCTTTTTCTTTTTTTTTTTGCATATCTTTGTGATTCAATCTTCTATTTGTTTTGATTTGACCACGTATATACGGCTTTTCTTGATTCTTATTAGTTCAGAAATGGTACCGGGAACAAAAACATTGGCATGTCTCAACTTAATCATTTAGGCTTGTACTATGTACCTCATAGTCACTTCTAGATGACACAGTGGCTTTAACCCCCCGTTTGGTTGTTGTCCCCGTCGCTGGGGACAGAGCACAGAACAGTAAAATCTTGTCACTCCCACCTGTTTGCTTCCTGTCTCTGGCGTTTTGTCATCTGACCTCGGTAGACAAAGACAAGTTTTATTTGTCGCTTGCCAAACCGAAGGACAAGAGACATTCTGACTCTGCCTCCGCAACAATAGGTCACCCGTTGTGGAAATAGCCCCTGCCTCTCTCTCGTTTGTGGTCTCTCCTCCGGCTCACCTGCGTCTCCCTCAACCGTCGTCTCCCTCAACCGTGGGACTGTGCGTCTCCCTCAACCGTCGAACTGTGGCCTCGTTCGTTCTCGACCCACAACCCCATCAGTCCTCTTTTCTGTCGACCCACAACCGGCGCACGTTGTCTCTTGCACACGACCCTTCTTCCCCAACAGCTTCGTCTTGAGGTTTGTCTGGTTGCAATGGATGTGAATAGTGTTCTTCTTCTCTGCTCCTTGGCTTGGGTCGTAAAAAGATAATGTTTGTGGGATGTGTCCGTCTTCTTCTCTGTTTCTTGGATGTGTCCGTGTTTGTTGATTCGTCAAATGGGATTGCTTGTGGGGTTTTTTGCATTGTATGGTGGAATAGTTTCCGATGTTTGTTGATTCTTCTCTGTTTCTTGGATGTGTCCGTGTCCGTGTATGGTGGAATAGTTTCGACAGATGGTTGATTTGAACAGATCGACAAAATTTTTTTCTTTTTGATTATAGATTCATCCGGTGGTTTCCTTTTCAAGCTTTAACCTTTGTCTTTGTGGGTGTTTAGGTTAGCTGGATTCCATTGAGATCGGTGAGAGGTTGCTGAAGCTCCAAATCCAATCTTCAGTTCCAGTAAATAGGTAATTCAATTTTTCTCAGATTATGCTCTAATTTTTCCAAAACGAATCTTCAGTTGCTGTGGAAAATCTACCCTTTTGAAGGTTATGCTCTAATTCTTCTGTACTACGCTCCAGTTGCAGCCATTGATAGCATGTAAACTGAATCACACGCAAAATGACTAAAAAGTTCATTTGCCCATTTCTGGTCCCTGAAAATGTGGACTTCTGTTATGATTTCTTTTGTTGTTTATCTTTTTTCTGATTCACAGTGCGTTGTGGTTGTGTAACTTGTTATAATGTATGAAAAAAATTCCCTGAAAGTTGCTTGCTTTTGATTGAGGTCAAAAGAGGGGTTGGTTAAAACGACAAAATTTGGATATAAAGTTTTGAGTTTGTGCAAGTTTTAGAATTGTTTTGGTTTGAAGAGTTTGTTTATGTTCTTCTGTTTCCTTGAGAATAAGGAGGGAGGCCATAGGTTTCTGATTTATAGAGGACGGTAGAGGGAAGGTTTATCAAAGTTTAGTGATTGGGAAAACTTTCAGGATCTGATGAGTCTGTATACATTTGATGACAAACATAAACAGTAATAATAAACTTTGCTTTTATATCTTCCTCATGAACAAGTGTTTTATATCTTACTCATACTGCTTAGCATTTGAATCAAAGTATCATTACTCATGAAACATTAAGAGTTGATAACACACATCTAAATCTGTTCTTTCCTGTTTTCCTTTTGGTCTTCTTCCCATTTTAACTGGGTTTCTGTGAATTCTGATCCGAATTCCCTTAGCTTCTTCCATGATTTGAGTCTAGCTGTTCATGGTAACAGTACCTTCATAGAGAGTAGCTTCATGCCTAGTCCTTCAACAAACTTCTGTTCGCCAAATATAATTTCACCAAATTCATCTATGGCTCGTTTCAGCAATTTCAATAACATATTTGACTTTTAGGAAGAGGTTAGAGAGTATTAAATATAAGGATTGTGTGTTTTGCCATTACTTTTGCTCAGCTCATGTAATTTCACCCATTGGTCAGGAATGTTAGAAAAAGGGTGGGTGGGGGAATTGGGTTAGAGTTGGAATCTGGATACTTGTTTAGCTAGTTGGAGGTTTTTTAATGCCTAGAGCGTTAGACCTTTTCCTTCTTGTATGTATCGTTCTAGTGCCATTTGAAAACAGCTCAGTTCCTGCTTAATTATCCATATATTGTGTACCCATTTTTGTCAATGTAATCTCATTTGTATGCTTCTTTTCCCCATCCTTAGCTTCATTCCTAGTGCATTGAAACTTTCAATGCTCATAGCTTTCTGGATTTAACAAAACGCCCAAATGCTCTCTTTTTATAACATTGTCGTATATATATGATTTCAGGTTTTGAACTGACTCTAATTTGCAGTTTCAGTTCAACAATGATTCCCCTTCTCCTCTTTTTCTTATAGCCTTACTTTAGGATTGATTAGGAACTTCACGCTTGTGCTCATTCTAACTTTGCTCAGGACGGACTACGGAGTGCAACAGAAATTCGGTCCCGAAATTAAATGGGTTACGACTAGTATTAATGCATGTAGGTCATAATGCAGTGCTTCAATGCTGGAAATGTTCAAATTTTTTTATAGATCTTAACTTGTCAAAGAAATCCTGGAAGATTTTTTATTGATAAATATTTAATATCGATCGAACCTTTAAAATTTTAAATTTCGTATTTTATTTTACCGGTTTCACTTTCGTTTTCATTTTTAAAATGTTGGATTAGCCTAACTTCTTCAATTTCTATTCATACTTCCTCTTGTTTAAATCAACGTGACAAAAATGCTTCCCTGTTGAATTTGTGGGACTACTTCTCTAGAAGACAAACAACCATCTTTGGTGCTGTAAATCATTTTTTATTTTGGGGCGGGAAAGTCAAAAACAAGTTTATATTATAATTAATCACTAGGTTTAATCTTTTTACTTTTATATCAGTCGGCACGTTATTGGAGTAGCCGTATGGAGCAGTTAAATAAGAACAACGCGAAGGAAGAAAAAATAGCACATGAATATCAGATTGCCATATTATAATATATAGAGTAATTTCGTTGCCTAATTAATAAGTCAATAAAAGAGAAAGAAAAGGTTAGACATGAGTTGGCTTCATCATCTTTGTTAATACTTAAATTAGTACACCATTACGCACCCATTACGTCAGCCTAAGACAATGGGGAAGCCGTTCAACTTGTATCACAGGACGGCATGTCAAATTAAACTCGGATACTTCCATAAGTATAACATACTGCGATTTCTCTTGCCATCTTTATGGTCCTGATCAAACTACAGCGCCCAATTAATGAGTTATTATATGTTTTTGAAAAAAAGGGCCTTGTTCCGTACATCAGTTGCAACAACCTAAGACTAGCCAGTTAACAGCTTTTACTTCGATGAGATTCAGCCTTATCCACGTCCAAGGGTTTAAAGTCCCGATTAGAAAGTTCTAGTTTCTTGGTTTGAAGCAATTCAGCCTCTTCATGGAAACTCTCATTATACGATATATTAAGTTCTACAAGTTTGTAGATGTTCCTTATACTCGTCACTCTTGGTTTGATGAGATTCAACAGCTTTACCGAGGGGGTAATCATCCAATCTATTGTATGTTCCAAGATCCTTAAATAATAACCTCAGGGAAGCCTTGGTCACCACAGTGCTGACAAAAGTCACCCATAACACCACAAGATTGGATGACTTAGACCAGCAGTTCTGTGACTATCTCTGAATGACTATACTCTTTGGCATGTACACAATTTTGAAGGCTCAAGGACTCAATCAGGAATATGCAGAGGTCACTCCCCAACCCATAAAAAAATTAAGAAAAAGCTTGAACAAGAAAAGAGACACACTGCTTCATTAAATATATATGAAAGTGAAACAATACAAAATATCGAATTCAACTTTTGATCATATGTTGGTATTGTTAGAAATAATACATGTTAGTGGACTAATATAATCACAATTTAATTCTATATGCCTAACCACAAATTGAATTGCCTAATGTATATTTAATAATCATAATGGGATGACTAATTTGCTAATTGCATTTGAGGCACATGGTAATACTCTAGTTACTATATGTTGGCCCATTAAACTATAGTCCATATCATCCAATTAATAATGAGACAACTAGCCCATTTCTACCCTTTAGGGTAGAACATGTCATATACATGACATAAGGTGTAGTTGTTTTCAAGTGAAATACATTGTGTGTGTATTGGGTGAGATAGAAGGAAGGGTCTTCTACCATTAAGCTCTTTTGCAAAGGTTTGTGTTTTTCTCTCTTTGATAGGTTTTGTTGGAGCATGGAAATGGTGCAAACCCAAATGCCAAGTGTTGGAGGTATGTTCTTTAATTTTGTGATGCTCTAAATAAAACGGATCTTGGTTGTTGGATGTGTTTAATGATGCATTTATTGTTAGCAGGTATCTCTTGTCAAACTTGATTGACTACTATGCTGTTCATGGAGGCTTTCTATTGAAGTTTGAATATCGTCTACATTAACGGCGAGACTATGCAAAGCATAAAACTTATTTGCACAATTGACAGTTAGCGGGCACACATAATTTTACATAAGGATAAAGAAACCACAACAATTTACGAAGCCATCTATGTGATTCTTTTTCAGAGATATTCAAATTTCCTCTCAATCGGCTAAAGGTGTTGTGCGGAAACATTAATAAATTCGGAGTGAAAAATAAAATAGCAACAAGAACACCAAGATTTTTATAATAGTTCGACAATGCCTACATCCAATTTGGAGACGACTGAGTATTTCACTATAATCAATGAGAACATACAATAGTATTTATCACTCAATTTTTCAAAAGACCCAAATTAACCCAAGCTTACACATTACTACTTGGAAGAGAAAACAAAAAAAATAAATATTTTTTTTCTCTTTCCCTCCAGAAATTTCTACTCTCTCCTTCATCTGGAATTATTTGCTCTCTCTCACACTAGAAACTTTGCTCTCTTCTTCTCTTGAAAATTTCTGCTCTCTTCTCTCCTTACTCTTTCGTTGTTATTGCTTCTCTTTTATAAAGAATTCAATGGATGCAGGTCAAGGCCAGCTGCACCAAGCCACCATTTATGGCTCAACAATCACCGAAAGCAAGTTTCAATTTCTGACTTTGAGTTGAGACAATACTCAACAATCTCCACCTTGGCTCAAATCCTCGAAGTGGAATTCCCAATGGTTGTCTCCCAATCCCCTACGGGGCAATAAAATTTTTTACAAATGCCAATCAAGTCTAAGCAATGCTTAAGCTTGAGTAATGAAACTAGTTTTGTCAACATATTAGCAGGATTGTCGACGATCCCAATCTTCTGAAGAAGAACATCTCCCTCATCAATAATCTCACGAACAAAATGGAACCTCACATCAATGTGTTTTGTACGTGCGTGATGAACTTAATTCTTCGCTAAATAAATAGCGCTCTGACTGTCGCAATGAACATCCACATGGTCCTGATGGACCCCTAAGTCATCAAGCAACCCTTAAAGCCAGATGGCTTCTTTAATAGCTTCTGTTACTGCCATGTATTTTGCCTTAGTAGTTGATAAAGCAATTGTAGATTACAAAGTTAATCTCCAACTCACTGGACCTCCAGTAAGAGTGAATACAAAACCTATAGTGGACCTACGCTTGGACAAATCACCTGCGTAATCAGAATCTACATATCCAACAACATATTGACCATTAACTTCATCTTGCTGAAATGATAAACCAATATCTACAATACCCAGAATATATCGTAGAATCCATTTCACAGCTTGTCAATGCCCTTTTCCTAGATTATGCATATATCTACTAACAATACTAATAGCTTGTGAAATATCAGGCCTAGTACACACCATAGCATACATCAAACTCAATGTCCTTACTAGTCAACTTACCCTTGTGATCGTCAGTACATGTTCCAAATCATCTTAATCTAGAATTGAGAAATGGTTACCTTGATCAATCTCTCAATCCTAACTCTGGAAATGTGGCTTAAACTTTTATGTCATACCATGTATGACTTCTCATTCATCAGGTCCTTCATACCTTGTTTACTATGATACGAAGAAGTATATATCTAATTCAAGGTAAGACATATTCTATACAAACCATATGACAAGAAAGTTGCACCTTTATGTTTTGCATTAAACAGCAACTGTACAATAGAAGTATTAAATGCAAAACGTTAACCTTCAATGTCTTTAATTGATCAAAAGATCACATATAAAATGTGTCGTGTAAATCCTAATGAACCTTACTATAAAGTTCAGTACATACACCCTTATAGGTATTACTTCCATCTCTTTATTGTTGTGAACCATCAGTTCCTCATTCCCCTTATTTAGCTTTATCCTGGATATGAATTACTACATTGTGGGACCACCTTGATCAGATGTTCCACTAAATAGTCACTTATACTTTATGCGACTATCACAAATTAGATTCATAATTGATAAACCAAAGAATAACCTGATGATAGTCTTCCCTTTAAACTTCATACTTCTGGTTTCTTTATGTCCGAGAGAATTTTTCAGAATTGGTTTAACCAACATCAGCATATGGAGAAGATTTGAACTTCTACCTTTGAACTTAATGGGCTTCATCTTTGTCTTCCCTTAAGCTGCTTCGAGGGCTGTAGGAGTAACAACTTGAGTTTCTCCACCTCAGCAACCCAATGGGATATCAAAGCCTTGAAGTCTCAATATCTTCACCTACTGTGAAAATAAACTATTCTTGATAAGTACTCCATTACTTCCCTTTTCCTCTGTATACTTTATAGAGAATAATACTTTCAATAAGGCACTTGTCTCAACACCAGATGAGACTGTGTACCTCTGGGAGACTTTATCAAGAAACTCCTTCGCTATGTTTGTGTTTGAAAGTCCACTTTGCAGATGGTTAGGTATGGATTTCTTAATGGTCGTCAAATGTAATCTGTTAGACCGATCCTAGGCTTAATAGGCTGCTTTATGAGCTGTCGAGCCCATGGATGTAATTGGAGATGGCTTACCTGTCCGTATGGCCATTTCAACCACAGCTATCTCTATAACCTTCAAAACATCCTCCGTCCAATTCTTCATATTGAAACAGCAAGGCTTTCAATAGTGATACTGATTTAGTTGACTGAAAAGATAACTTCAAGATAATAATCTTTAAATCAGCACTAATGTAGGACAACAGCGAAACTAAAGCCATTAATAGTATCTTTCCTGAAAATCCTATCACATATATTATGAAACACCTTTGGGCTGAATACATAATATATGCAATTAGACTTCCACACATAAAAGTGATCGGAGTACAAACCATCAACTCTCATGACACTACCACCTTTGGGTGAATAGATCACTTGAGCAACAGTCTTCCTC
>JANZLH020000020.1:2107972-2129385 GCA_026770325.2 Erythroxylum fimbriatum | reverse complement strand
CAACCCAATATTCTAATAAAAATTCATAGAACTTCAATAATCACAAATTGTTAAAATTGAGCTTAAACCTAACCTACCCATAGTCCATCTAGGTTAGAAAAACAAAAACCTAGTTCAAAACCCTAAAAGTCAAGATGGGTTCTCTTCTTTCGTCCAACACAAACCCATTTCTCTACTTCTTTCTCTACCTAAGCAAGAAGGAAAGATAAACTTACATTAAACAAGTCGATTCTTCCTCTTTTCTAGCTTCCCCACATTTTTCTCTTCTTCTTCCCTAGCTTCCACGATTTCTTCTCTTCTTTTCTCTCTTCTTTACGTTTTTCTCTTCTCTTCTTTCTCACCCTCACGATTCTCTTCTTTTCTCTTTTTATTCAAGACTACATTTATCCCTTGTTTTTTTTCCAAAATTACCCCTCCTTTGTTTGCCTTTCCAAAAATACCCTTCTTTCATTTAATCTAAAGACTACTTACTCCTTAGGCTTTTTAAATCCCATACTATACTCTAATTTAATTCTAACACTCCATTCTAAAATTCTAATCTCTACTTATGCTCACTAAATAATGACTCAATTCTAAAAATAAAAAATAATTAAATGAAATAAATAGATAAATAAAATAAAATAATTCAGGGTCCAACAAGAGCAATACACTTTTGTGACTTTGATTGCTAAGATATAACCCTCCTCCCCCTTTATAAATGTCAATAAACACTAAGAAGTAGACTTGCTCGAATCCATATCCCCTGATGTATCAACTTCTGTGTAGCCATCTAACACAGGTAGTCTAAGACCAAAGCAGAAACACACTCTAAAAATACCTTTAAGATATGTAAGAATCCATTTCACTGTCTCCTAATGACATCTTCATAACTTGAGAGAAAATATCATCAAACTCAGCACATTTCTTTTGGTTAAAGCCTTTTACAATAATCCTTACTTTGTACCAAGGTGGAGAGCCATCTTCTCTAATCTTTAATTTGAACACCTATTTATTCTCGAGTGCTCTCTTGTCCTTAGACAACTTTAACCAATTTATAAGTATGGTTCTTATACAAAGACTTCATCTTTTCTTACATAGGATTGTGCCATTCCTTACTATGAATATCTAGTATAGCTTCCTTACAATTCTCTAGCTCTCCCTCATTACTCAATAGAGTATAATCACTAGTTAGATATTTTAAAAAAGATTGTCTCTATCTAGTGGACTTCTTAAATTAAAGTTTTGATTGTGTTGTGGGCTCTTGTACTAATAGGTCTTTATTTTTCATCATTACCATCATTGTCATCATAACCATCTTCCTAGAAATCTTCTTGTTGTTTTCTTTGGATAGCATACAGAAAAAGTGGGTCTCGGTTAACTATGAAAGGTAGAGAAGACTATGGTTTTTGTGGCTTCTTATAGCCTTTAACAATCTTATCTTTAATAAATAAAACATCTCAACTTCTGACCACTTTTTTATCAACTAAATTCCACAATTTGTATCCAATTTCATCTTCTGAGTACCCAAGGAAGATATATGTGTTTGACTTACTATCAAACTTGGATCTCTCAGCTTTGGGAATGTGAATATATGTTAAACATTTAAAGACTTTCATATGCTTGTAAGAAACATCTCTATCGATATACAATCTCTTTGTAACATCACCAATAATTGCCCTTTAAGGAGATTTATTGATGAGGTATGCCAATGCAAAGATTGATTGATGAGGTATGCCACTATTTGCATTGGGTTTGCTCAATAGGACTTTGACACCTTCATTTAAGAGAGCACACATCAAATTCTTTCTTTAATGGTTCTATTTACTCTCTCTGCTACCTCATTTAACTAAGGTGTCTTCTCAAGCTTGATACCTTAGGCTTTGTATTTTGCCTCAAATGGCTTACTTTATTCTCCATTATTATTAACTATAACACACTTGAGCTTCTGGCCCATGTTTCCTCTCAAGTCCGGCTTGGAACTCTTTAAATGTCAATAATACCTAATCTATAGTTTTCAATATAAAAATTCAAAATTTTCTAGAGAAGTCATTAAGAAAAGTAACAAAATATAGTGCACCGTAATGTGAGTTCACATTTATAACCTGAACATTTAGTATACATAAGATCTAATAGATGTTTCTTCTAGATGAGGGATGACAACAAAATGATACCCTATGATGTTTTCCAGCTAAAGAATCAATATAAGTTGTACATCAAGCAAGAATTGTTTCTTAATAAGGACTTTCATACCTCTTTCACTTACGTGACAATATCTTTTGTTCCATAACTTAGTAGGGGAATTATCAGTCATATTGGCATCTCCTTAACACCACTTAGCTTGCATCATGTACAAGGATTTCTGCTTAGTTACTTGGGCCACTATTAAGCTCCCCTTTTGAGAATTTCCATTTTCTCTTTGAATTTTCTGAAGAAGCCATCTTTATCAAGCACACATGTTGATAAATGGATTACTCTGTGCCCACAATCTTAGATAAGCATCATTCTTCATTCTCATAAATTCGTAGTCACTACTATTGTAGGATGAGAAGTACTCTTGATGTAAAGTGAGATGATATTAGGCACCTAAATTAACCATAAAAGGGTAATCATCACAAGTAAGGTTTAAGTAATCTTAATCACTAATAAAAAAAATTATTCATAACTAATAGCCAATTGTTATGGTGTTTTGTCATCTAATTGTTATGGTATTTTGTCAACTTTTTCATTCTTCTCCTTAGACAAATCATTTTTTCTCTTTTCATAATATTTTTGGATATGGCCTGGCCTGTCATAGTAGTGGAAAATGATCTTACTTTTAGATTTCGATCTCCCCCTAAACTTGTCTCTATTGTGGGGTTTCAACTCTTGTTTCTAGCTCATGTTAGATTCTTGGGTTATATTAACCTCAAAGTGGTGGAAGGCACCTATCTCTTTTCTTCAAGTCTCTCCATTTAGTAGACTAGCTTTGGCAATTTCTATTGTCAACTTGTTCCCTATAGCAAAATTGTTAAATAACACAACAAGGTGTCCCAAATTTCTGGCAATAAGTAAAGTATTAGCAAAGCTTGTAACTCATCATTAAGAGACATTTTCATAGAAGATAATTAATTAGTCAAGTTTTAAAAATCATTCAAACGTGCTAAGTTTCCTCAAAATGGTAATTTGTTCAAGCATTCTTTCTTTTAAACATGGCCTTGAGTTTCCCCCATAATTCATAATCATTTGTGTCATTGGCAATATGATGGAGGATACTCATATCAACAAATTATCTAATTGTTCTAATGGCATTTGGGTTCAAAATTTTTCAATCACTTTCTAAAACATTGATCGGTACTACTTGTTATAAAATTAGCTCATATAAATCTTGTATATGAAGAATGTATTCCATTTTGGTTTTTCATATGGAGTAATTCACAAAGTTTAAATAAAATATTCCATGCATACCGCACTTATCTTCTTTCTTAACCAACAGAACGATCTATACTAATTGTAAAACAAAGCTTTGATACCAATGTGTTGAGGAAGGGGACCACAATATATAAAAGTAACAACTAGAAGCAGCAAACAACTACAATCTTTTCTTGGGTTATATTAGTAAATGGATAATTAATACCAATAAAGAATCAAAACAATAAAAGTGAAATAAAATTAGTCCACCATACAAAGAGATATAAGAAAATCTCGGTGTAGAGAAAAAACCATGGGATCGTTTACAAATGGTACCAAAATTTTTATTAATCAATAAGAAATAGGTGGATACCATGAATTGTTCCTCCAAAGCTTAACTAAGGCAAATACAATCATCAATGATGAACATTAACATAATAATTCTAAACAATCGCCATCTAAATGGGTCGCAAGTATAAATTTTGTATACAAAGAGATCTAGACAAAGAATACCAGCTTAGAGAGTTCAAAACGAAAATTTGATCAATGAATATGAAGAGGTAAATTTCAAGAATAGCATACCAAATTTTACGCTAATTAGAAATTGTTTGATCGTTGATTATATTTAGAGAAAATTATCCTACATGTTTTTTGCTTTCTTTTTTCTTCACTCTCTTTCTTATCTATTATAACTTATAATTTGCCAAGAAAATTTCTGACACCTTATATACATTTTGTCATTTCCATTTTATCCTCAATAAGATATTTTAAATAGGAATAAAGTGAATACTTCAAAATTCTTATCACATTAATATTATATAAAAGTAATTTAAAATGGTATGTCAACTGTTCTTCCAAATAGGAAGGATTCACAACACTATCTTACGATAAGGTGAAAATTGAAAACGATCTAGAAGGGGGGTTGAATAGATCTTTTAAATTTTTCACGAAGTATTACAAAACAAAGAGTTAAACATACAAAACAAACAAACAAATTGAAATGTAAAGGAGTAGAGAAGAGAGGCAAACACAGTGTTTATAGAGGTTCGGTGCTCAAGACCTATGTCCTCTACCTAAGCTCCCACTTAGGATTTTGTCAAAACTCTTTACTACACACTTTTTAGTTCAATGTAAACTCTTCCAACTTCACTTGACTTCCGTCTCAAGCTACGCCTTACAAATGATTTGTTTTTCGGCACAAATCTTACCTCCCAAGTGATTTTCCTCTAATCAGTCAACTCACAATAACAATGATAGAAATGAAGTAGTAAAACTCAATACAGCTGATTACAATTAGAACATGCTAGGAGCAAAATGAGAGCAATGTGAAGATAATTTTGAACTATAGTAAGTTTGCTTCGACTTGGACTTGTGTAATCGATCTTTTGAAGTTCTGTCCTTTATTTGTAGGCTTCAAGATGTTTTTAGACGTTGTAGAACTCTCCTAGTCGTTGTAGAATGCTCCTAGCCGTTGTATGAAAATTTTGTCCCGTTTGAAATCAATTGACTCAGTCAGATTATGTTCAGCTGCAACTGATAGTCGACTAGTCAGTGTGTGATATAAATTATGCTCAATAACACTTTTAGACCTCAAAGAACAATACATTAAGCTCTCATTCATAGTAAAAATCATATATATAATCATGGTTGCTCATTTCACTATCCTAGGAAACCATTTAATACCTTTAATGTCTAAAGGAAGTTTCCTCATTATGCATACACAAATAGTAATGCATTTATGCATCATCATCACTCATATAACATGATATGTCATTTTATGGGAAGTCTGGACATGTTAATATATTTTATTTTCTTAAACAAAAATTGGCAAGAAAACCCTTGAAAGTGTGAGTTGAAAAGAAGAATGAACCTAACAACCAAGGATCTAAACTTATTTGAGTTCCTAAAACACATTAATTTTCTTGTTTTGTAAGGATATTAGAAAAGAAAAAAGAGCAGATGGCATGTAATTATTGAATTGAGTATTATTTTTGAAGAGTTTATGTTTTTTTTTTCTTATCTTGATGAATATAACCTTCTTGCTTCAAAGCAAGTCTTGAAGATGTTATTTAGCTTTCAAAAATAACTACCAAGTCTCTTTAAAGAGTCAATTGTTAAACAAAGTGAGAAAGATGACAAGGATAAGATGCTGCCAATGGATTAAAAACTCAAGAAGAATCATAATTCAAATCATTCATAGGTAATGTTCAACAAGAGGTAACTATTAGTTCACAATTTAGAAATATTTGACATCTTGCATTTATGTGTCAATTTTAGTCTAAATCATTGGTGATAAGTGTTTGGATTTGCATTATGAATAAGGAATTAAACATTTTTTTGTAAAGAAAAGTGCATAGTGCAGACCTTAGTACTTAGACTTGGAGATTTTTATATAAAAATGAGGATATTAAGTTAGACGTTATATCAATTGAGTTCTCAAAATTACTGAATGAGGATAAATTAGATTTCGTTGTTTAGGAATTCTATGTAATAAGGCCCCTTATGGGATTTAATATTTAGTTGGTTGATTATATGTTTTAATAACTTTTGTTCCATTGTTTTCTAGCTTTCAAAACACAATAATGGATTTCAAAGAGTTTGGTTGCTCTCCTAGTCAACAACCTTTGCACAATAGTTAACCAATGTCTTTAAGTGGTAGACCAATGTACTAGTTTTAAAGAAATTTTATTGTTCTATTGATTTTGTAAGGAGTTTGGTCGCTCTCTAATCCACCATCCATGCACATTGGTCAACCAATATCTTCAAATGGTCAATTAATGTCCCATTTTCTAATGGTCATAAATACAAATGGTCAATCAATATCTGTTTTCTTCTAATGGTCAATCAATGTCCCATTTTCTAATGGTCATAAATTGTTTAATTAAATTAGTTTGATATATGAAACTTTATCTTTTAAAATAAATGGTTTCTTTTTATGATTCCGAAAAGGAGAAAGAATAGTTATATTAGATTTATAGGGAGTGGTAAAATTTACAGAGTGATTATTTTATTGTTTTTGTATTTCTTGTAATTTATGTGATATGCTTGAATAAATTTATGTTATTTACATGGTCATAAAAGCCTCTTAATCTTTGAAACAAACTTTATGAAACATTTTTGAGAATGTTTACATCATAATAGCATTAAATAAATTGAATTTGAACATTTGTAGTTAATAAAATCATATTTCTAAGATGATTGGTTAAACTATATAAATAAGTGGTCGATCAACATAAGTTAAACAATTTTACATACCATAAATTTGCTGATGCAATATTAACCAATTTATCAATGTATCAAAAATACAAAGATTTAATCCTCGAGAAAAATATAAGGTTATTTCACTATTTTTAGTTCAAACAACTCTAATATTACAATTTTGACTTTAACGTCCAAGAATTTACGTCAAAAACACCCTTCAACCCTATTTTACAAGTTTTATTACAACTCTAATATTACAATTTTCATTCTTCTATCTCGTCTTATCACCAATGTCTACTCGGACAATCTTAAAAAAGATTAGCAGAAGGAATTTTTAGGCCTAACAACTTGTATCCAAGTCACGGAACCTTTCATTACTTTTCAAGGCTTCTATTATGACTTAGTCACCCTAGCACGCATGACTTGTAGTAAATACCATAGTCTAAATCTTGAATCACAATCAAATGACATCTACCAGTTTTGGACATAACCAAATAATTTAGATGATAAACATTGACACATAGGTGGTTAAGTCTGATCATTCTTGTTTTCCGAATTCCTTAAAAAGAAAACGCAAACCTATTTGTTTTCAAATGCGTCCAAAGCTGCAATAACCACCAAATCAACCAGTCTTTCATTCTGGGTCAGGAGAACCACCAGGAACCAGCTACATTACAAGACACTATATTATTGCCATTCATCTTCGAAAAAATAAATATAGTCTGCATATATAAAGCTCACAGCAATCTGTACTGGCCACTAATCTCGGGAACTCTAAAGCTTAATGAGGTAGACACAACAGGAAATTAATACTTACAATGGCAATGTTGTTTCCATTTAGTAATATCTGATCAAGCTTGGTTATGCGCCGTCCTTCAGCTGTAATCTCACTGCAACATGAATGACAAAAAGATTAAGGAGGGATTTCGTGAGTAAGCAAACAAATAATTCTTGTGATTCCAGTAAGGAAAGTTAAATAATGTGCAACAAGCATCAAACAAGTGCATGTCAATTATTTGATCAATTACTCCAGGAGTTCTCAAGCAAAAGTTACCGTTATAATTCTCATTTGTTAGTTCTAATTACAAGTTTATATAACAAAATATTTCGGGGATTATTACACTTCAGCACATTTCTCGATAATAATGCCTTATAACAAGCATTACTACATAGACCATCATCACTTGTGAAACAATCAAAACCTTGTCCTTACAGCAATGTACTATTTAAAGCTGCTGTCTACATCCCTGTAATACGCGTGAAACTTCCAGATTTTAAATTCCCATTCCATCAGAAAGCATACCAATGTTAGATTCACGATTGTCCTAAAAGAGGTGTAAGATCAGTATTGATAAAGTAACTTCTCCTAACTATAATGTCAACAGATTAATTATATGCCAATAGATTGATTATCAAGTGGCAGAACTCACAAGCCAAACCCTGATTCTACTCCAAACCCTTTATCACATGCCCTGGGCCCAACCCCAGAAAGTGAAAATGAAAAGAGGGAATGGAAACACGTTAGTTCACTCACTTATCCTCATTTTAATATGATTATCGGTCAGTGTTTGCATTATGGTGTCACATTGCAATTAACTAGCGATTGATATTCCTCACATTTCACTAACAGACCACAAAAACACCCAAACCAGCAATCACATAATCTAGCTAAACATAATCCCAGAAATTTATGCCGGACTTAAACCGTAACACTAATTTTCATAAAAAAAGAGAAGAGGCAGAGAGAGACCATACTATTCAGTGACGTCTTCAAGGACCATGTTGACATAGACATCAAAACCCCTAAGAGTACCGACGAGTTCTTTGTCTCCTTTCATTATGACCCATATCTTCGATCCTATGCACCTATCAATCAACTCTGCACCAACCCAGAAATACAAAAAGATTCAAGTTTTCTTCAACATTAGCTTTTCTGGAGAAAAAAATCAGACTCAACGAAAGGAGAAAAAAATAAAATTTAAGACACAGAACCTGAGGGAAGGAGCTGCGACGGATTGCTTGCCATGGAATCCAAAAAGAAGGAAACTTTTTCTTGTGGATGGCCAGCGGCTCCGTCTACTGTAGTGGTTGTTTTGACGGCGGGTTTGGTTGGGATTAGAGGACAGTGAAGAGTAGAGCGAGAGAGAGGTTATGCGGTTTGGGTGTTTTAAGTAAACTGTTATTACTGTCAAGATTTTACTGAAAAATTGGACATTTCATGCAAGTAAATTAATAAGAATGGCAATAGATTGTTTCTGGCTTTATGCTGATGCAGGGAGGCTTACTTTTCAAGCAAATTCCAGGAAGAGAGAATCAGAGAGCGAAAATCCGAGCACGGAGAGAGCAGATCTGGAGAGGATCAGAACACGTACCTGGAAAGATATTTCCGGAAAACTCAAAACCCCCTCGTGTCAAGAACTTTGGCGCTCTACCAGATCCACGATCACAGTGGAAACAGTCTCACTTCCGTCGGATTTTCTTCATGGTTCAAAACAGCAAAGGTTGTGTGAGAATGAGAAAGAGAAAAGAACAAGAGAGGACTTCGTAATATGACAGAGAAAATATCTCTAGAACTCTCAGATAGGAAGGGAGAAAAATGGCTTTGTGAGGATGTTAATGGACGGAGTGTTCCTTAGTATATATATTTAAAGAAGTAATAATAATAAAAGGGCGGGATTCATCCATCCTTAATCAAAAGTTAGAGGTTCAATCTTTAACTTTAAGTATGGAGTACCCTTAAATCCTTAGATCAATTGTCTCATCCTGTGAAGTGTCTACAAATCAGCGAGGAGATTAGTTATTAGATCCACCGGTAAATACTCTGGTCTAAAAAAAAAGTAATAATAATAATAAGCAAGCAAGTGCCTACCTGTCAAAGGCTATGTGTGTGTTTTGAGTTCGCATGAACGAATATCACCAAATGATTATTATTATAAATTAATAAATGTCAAAAAACAAATGTTATAATTATAAATTTCACAAGAAGACTCTAATTTTAAATTTAGAATCTTATTTTTTTCATGGTTAAGTGGGAAAAGTGCAATCTTTTATTTGAAATGGAGTTAAAATATATTTTAAAATTAAGATTTTACTTAATTTTAAAATATTAATTTCACATAAAAATTAATTAAATATATAAAATTTCAATTTGTTGCATACATTTTTAATTTAAAATATATAATTTATTAATTAAAAATTTTACATAATCTTGAATATGAATGAATATAATTTTTTTGTGATGCTTTACGTCACAAGATTAATAATAAAAATAATTATTTTTTAATTTTCACTTATATTGTAAAATTAAGTTATCTATACTTTTATTATAAAAAAAGGCATTGGTCATAATTATAAAGTAAATCACCTTCTAACCCAATTACTAGAGTTAATTATTAACCCTAGTTGAGTCATACAATACAAGAGATTTGAGAAAGGTCTGACCTTGTGTATTTTATCATCTACAAAAAGCTGAATTGATTAATAGAAAAGAACAGTTCATTACCAAACCCTCAAATCTCTAATCTTGCCTTTTTTTCTCCATTTTTTTTTAGTTATTACATTATCATTTTTGGTTAAATTGGGGGTATTTGAGAAATCTACTCAGGGTCTCATGGGGGTTTGGACAAATTAGTAACTGTTGCATGCTGATTCACACTGGTCTCTCAGATTCAATTTTCTTCATCTGAGAAGACTTTCTTTTTACTGGGTAATTGTAATTTGCTACCCTTTTCATTTTCATTTCTGTTACTTTTATAATTTCCATGGAAATTACATTTCTCTTCTCTTTTGTTTCCTCTAACTGTTCATTTCAGTGCTATCTTTTCAAGATTGTACCATATGGGATTTCTTTGTGAAGTAAATTGATATAAAGTTTAAATCTTTGGGTTTACTTCAAGCATATCCTTTCTACTGTAGATCCATCAAGTGCTTTGTTTTTGCTAGATTTTGCTTTGTTTTGTCTGAATTTTGGTCGGTAACAACTAGGGTTTACCAAAGATTCTATCTTGGCAACTTCAATGTATGTTAGATATGATCCTTTGATGATTTTCATACAAAATGCTGATTACGAAAAGGGGCTTGATTTCTGCCTTATTCGTGGGTGTTGCACTGTGGCCTTGTTTGTTGTTGAGTGTTGAATCAATTTGGTTTGTTTTATCTGAAACTCGGGGGTTTTATTAAGTTCCGTTAAAATGTATTCCACTATTCTTAGCTAAAGGGTTAGCATTTTGAGGTAATTTTGTGTAATTCCGTGGTGTTTTATGAATACATCTGGAATGGGAATGGAAGTTGGAGAAGTTCAGATCGGTTCTAATGAATGGGAAATTGGTTTAGGATGGTTTTATCCACTTTATAGTGTTTTGACTGATATATTAGGTGATTGTGAGTGTTTTTTTCCTCTTCAATTTAATGTTCATGCGGTATTTTGTGATAACATATTTGCTAAAATACCTCAATACTTTGATCTTTGAGATTATTGAAACCGCATCTAGCACAGGTTTATCATATTAACGATAAGGTTTCGGATTAGTTAAGTGTTGATTTTGGCACTATATATCGGGTGCTGTGTAAGGGCACTGAAAGATAACAATAGTAACATTAAATTTAGACTACTTCTTTCTTACCATCTTTGATCTTGCTTGATGCTTGGATTGTCAGATGTAGAAGGGAGAGAATGGTTAGGTGATTCCTTATCTTGTGCATTCTCTTTTGATGCCATTTCTTGTTGAAATCCTTTTAACATTAACACTTGCATATTATATCACCAACTGACTAGAAGGCATTCGAATATGTTTTCCTACAAGATAGATGAAATAATAGTCTTTGTATAAAAGTCAACCAGTGCAGGACCAAAAGGGAAATGTTTAGTGGATGCATCAATTGGAAAATGAGCAGGAAATGTTCAAAACTAATGATGATTGCAGCATTACCTTTGTAATCAACCTAGTTAGCAAGATGGTGATGTCCATATTTACGGAATGTAGGCATAACATCTTACCATTTACATGTGCATTTATGGGATTTACAAAACTTAATGTAGTTTGAAATGTGACACCTGTCTCTAGCTGCTAACATTTTATTTTAAAAGTGCAGAAGAAAATTTGTATGTGTATAATAATGTTAAGTTGGGAAACGGGAATGTGGAGTCTTCAATTGCCATTTCTTTGGAGGATATTAATATGCTTGTTAAACAAGGCTAAAGATTAAGTAACTTCTTTGCTGTAAGGAACATCTGCATGTGGGGCATGCAGGGAGTGCACACACATCTATGCACACATGCGCATGCAGTGAAGCACATTTTGAAAACTTTCAACTTACCAAATTTGTTCATGTCATTGAAGCAATGGACTCTAGATGTGTGTTTCTAATATTGCAACTATATGCAGAACCATTTCTGGAACTGTTCAGAGTTGTATTCTGCTTGATCAAGTAATTGTAATCGGGCAGGAAATTCACTTGTTTAGTTCTGAGTGGAAAGTAGAAAAGCTATTTTTGAAAATTTTTATAAACACCCAATCGGTAACTGCAGTACGACAGGATTGGTAGATGGCAAGTGTAAGATTCACTGTTTGCTATAAAGTGGCAATAATGATTCTTTGTTGTACCTTTAGAAACGAAACTACCGAATTTAGAAACTTAGATATCAAAATTTATGTATTGAGCCTGTGGAGCTGTTTTCTCCAACTTCTTATGCTTGGAATGGATCTAACACAAAATCCCCCTTTCCTTTTAACCCAGAAAATACGTCAAAAACTGATAGATTAGCTGATCCACATGAACCAAACTAATTAATACTTTACATGATTGTGTCAAGCTTGTAGTTACTTTTTGTATAGGTGAATGCAATATCGCTTAGTACACAATAACCTTTTGTGTTTATGACATTTACAGATTTGACACCTGCTGATCATAAGTCATCTCAAGATGGTGGAGTTCCTCCTCCATTTTCTTGATCATAATCATTTTACAACAAAATCTTTACTAGTCTCTCCCCTCTCTGTCCACACACTCAGAAAACACACAATTCAATTTGATACTGATGATATATGGTAGTTTATGATATAGAATATTGGCATTTAGTTACCTTTCTTTCGCTGAAGCTTTCGATTGGTGGCAGATCTTCTTTTGTGCATGTGTTGTTAAATTATAATCCGAAAATCATTGATAATTCTATGGTATGTGATAGGTGTAATATAGATTAGGGTCACAGCTTGACACTATTGTCCTTGTAGCTCAAGGCACTATTAACCTGTTGTGCGATCTCACCCACTGAGGTCAATCTGTTCAGGCCATAGACTTGCTGAAGTATGTCAATCAGCAAAGAGTAACAAAGCACCCTTTTTATTGAAATTTAATGGGAAAGAAACAGCAGAAATCTTTTCTGATGATTTGCCCTTGTGGATCTCAAGAAGTTAGTGCAATGAATTAAACTTTTTTTTTTCAAAAATGAAAGAATGTTATTGACTAAAGCGAAGCGAAGCTGTTACAGCAATACAAAGATAGTGAGCTTATGTAACTCCTTAAGTACGAACAGAAAAATAATTACATATAGTGAGCTTACAAAGAGCTAATGTAACTCCATTAGCATGAACAGAAAAATAATTACAACAGTCTCCAATTGTTCCTTAAATTCCTGCTTGCTCCCTTATATTATGTGCCAGCAGGATTTCTCTGATCCAGCATATATTTCTATCCACCCAAACATGTAGTTCCCTGAGGGCTTCTGTATGTTGTCTTACATTCCTTTCCCTCCATAGAGCATATATGCAACAGATGAAGGCTGTTTGGACGATCACTTTATCTTGCTTTAATCTCCTTACAGTATGCAATGAATCAAACTTGTTATGTATTCTTTTTCGTGCACTCAATTTTAATGAGTATGATCATGCTGGCATAATTCTTATTTCTCTAATCTTATGAGAAATAGTATTTCATGAAAATGAATGACAAGTTGAGTTTTTTTTCCATCTTTTGTGTTCCATCCAGGTATCTTTATGCTGTTATCTTTACAGCAGCATTGCTTTAGTGTCAGCAAATTTTTTATCTAAAAAGGAAGATTGGTTCTTACTATTTTGCAATATAAATTATCAAATAATCAGAGTAACATGGAAATTGGGGGGACCTTTATGTGATAATTATTCGTTAGAAGTGTGTCAGATTAAGGGTATATGCATTGTTGGTTTGCTTTGCCATTTATATATACTTTCCTAGTGGCAGGATTATTCTAACTGAATCAAGACTTATGTGATGATTATTTTACGCATATCCACTTTCATTAACATTAATATTTGTTTTTCTTGGAGCAGCTTTCATATAACCATGGAGCAGCAATCTCTTTGCCTTGGACTATGAATGAATGTGAGGTTGTGGAATCCGACTATTTACGACTTCATTTTTTTAGAAATTCATCTAGCTATATTTCCCTAACTATTGAGGGATTATGGGGTACAATAAGGATGAAGCAGTCAGGGCGCAGGAGATTGCTGAGAGAAAATTCACAGAAAAGGATTATATTGGGGCAAAGAAATTTGCTTTGAAGGCTCAAAACTTGTATCCTGAGCTGGATGGTCTAACGAAAATGTTGACGACATTTGATGTGCTTATCTCTGCAGAGACTAGAATAAGTAATGGTGAAGTGGATTGGTATAAAGTGCTTGGGGTAAACCCTTGGGCTGATTTGGGGACGATCAAGAAACAATACCGAAAGTTAGCTCTTATTCTTCACCCTGACAGAAAGAATTCTCATGGTGCAGACAGTGCATTTAATCTGATTTCAGAAGCCTGGAGTTTGTTATCTGACAAGGCAAGAAGATTAGAATACAATCAAAAGTTAAGCATGCTGGTATCTCAGCAGGGAGCTTCCACCCAGAGCAAGGTTCACTCAGCAGCACCCAGTGCAAATGGCTTTTACAGTGGTAACAACTCTGTAAACTTGAATGCAAGCAGTCACAAGAAGACTACTCCAAGAGCACCTGCAACAGTTTTTCCTCCCAACAGAAAAACTGATACTTTCTGGACCATCTGCCATCACTGTAAGACACAATACGAGTATCTGAGGATTTATATCAATCACAACCTGCTTTGCCCCAATTGTCATGAGGCTTTCTTTGCTGAGGAAAAAACCCCTCCTCCAAACGTTTTGAACTCGTCTAATGATTCTTTTCGCCAGAAGAATGAGAATTCCTTATGTCATACTGCCGGTAATGGTGGGATTGTTCAAGGTTCAGCAGGTTCAGCATGTGACATGTTTACAGTTCGTAATTTGATAAGTGACCCAGATCTGCAGGGGAATCATTATTCTAAAACAGGAACTGCTGGAAGTACCTTCCCATCAGTATCCACTATTTCTCAAGCCTCAGGTCTGTGTGGTCACTCTCATCATCGGGTGAAGAGAGAACACGAAAAAGTAGACGAAATGTCTTCATGGAATGGAAATTGTGCTTCTAAGAAGACCGGTAATTCTGTTAACATTGACCAATCATACAAGAAGAGAAGATCTAATGAGGCTTGTAAAAATGACCATGAAGGAGCAGGCTTGGGAAGTCTTTCTGAACCAAGAAAGGGATCTTGTGGAACACGGAGGTTTTACAGTTTTTCTGGTATCAACAATATACTCAGCTCGGGGAGAGATTTAACTGCTGTTGAGGTTAGGAAAATGTTAACAGCGAAGGCATTGTCAAGTATTCGTAAGAAACTTGAAGAATGGAGCTCAAATCAAGTGAAACAAAGAGAAAATGAGGAGCAAACATGTAGTATTGATGGTCCAAAGAAGTATGATGGCTCTGATGTTATGTACAAGAGAAACAAGAGAAGGAAATCTCTCCCCAGTGATTCTAATAAAAAGTCTACCAAACTTTTGTCAATCAATGTTCCAGATCCTGACTTCCACAATTTTGATCTGGACCGCACTGAAAATTCTTTTGGAGGAGATGATGTCTGGGCTGTCTATGATGACACCGACGGCATGCCTCGTTACTATGCTCGAATTCATGAGGTTATCTCTTTGACCCCATTTAAGATGAAGATAAGTTGGCTGAACTCTAGAAATACTGCTGAATTTGGTGCTTTAAATTGGGTAGACTCTGGCTTCCATAAAACTTGTGGGGATTTCAGGACTGGCAAGCATGAGATCAGCAAAACATTGAATTCTTTCTCACACAAGGTTAAATGGACAAAATGCCGACGAGGGGTCATCCGCATTCTTCCAAGAAAGGGAGACATTTGGGCTCTCTACAGAAATTGGTCTCCTGACTGGAATGAGAATACTCCTGTGGAAGTGGTGCACAAGTATGACATGGTAGAGGTGGTTGACGAGTATGATGATGAACAAGGCATATCTGTATTTCCTCTTGTCAAGGTTGATGGTTTCAAGACAGTTTTTCATAACAATATAGACCCGAGTGCATCTTGGAGGATACCGAAACAAGAGATGTTTCGATTCTCTCATCAGGTCCCTGATCACTTGCTAACCGGTGAAGAAGCTGATAATGCTCCAAAGGGCTGTCGGGAGTTAGATCCAGCAGCTACACCATTGGATCTTCTTCAGGCAGCAGAAGCCAATGAAGCACAGATGGAGACTAGAACGAAAGCTGATATACAAATGGGACAAGATATTCCAAAAGATAAGGTAGATCAAAATGTTGGAAATGGTGCAGTAGTTGTGGAATCTGGATCAAAAATGTTGTAGATGATGCAAAAACAAGACTGAGTTAGCTAGTGGAAACAGCGGAAGATATATAGGTAAGGTTTTTTCTTTGTTTTCTGTAAAGCTGATAGATGCTGCTTTGCTGCATAATTGGATCAACATTTGATCCATAGCTTCTTTTTTGTTGTTGTATAATCTGGGGCAATTCGAAAAAGTTCTGAAATTATCAATGAAACATAAACAATTACAGTGTCTGCCACATTTTCGACTGGATTGGCAATTCTGAGCCATTCAAGTTCTGTATCATCAGTTACAACTTGCTGTTTTTTGATTCATCTTCCTTTATCAAAAGCTTCTCAGAATAGTTTCTTCATTCCAACGAATCCACCATTTCTTCTTCTTCTGGTTTTCTATTATTCAGAATCTTGTCTTTCATGACAAATCTTGATCTTGTTCTTATGTACGAAGCTCGAACATAAATGAATGAGCCAGTTGAATAACATGTTTTTAGAATTATATATATATACATATATATATATATGTATTAAAATAGAGCACTTAATTATATGATTTTCGTGATTTTTACTTGTTATTTTTTAAATTATATGATTTTCATAATTTTTAATTAATTTTTTAAAAAATTAAATTGTTAAAAATTAAGTTTTGTCTTAAACATTTTTTTTAATTGTTGGAAATTTAGTAGTAAATGACTGGAGCCCAATCCTACACGTGTCTTATGAAGAACAAAAGTAGTTCATAGTTTTGTGATCCCGACCATTCAAACTACCTAGAAAAGGTTGGAATTGCCACGTGTAGGGGGATGATTGTAGGATCCAACGACTCATGGCCTTTTAGTTGGTAGTTAATGGAATCTAAGTAGGGTCGGTGAGAGAAAATGATTCTCTCTTTTTCTTTTTCTTTTTTTTAATGTTTAGTTCCTTTTTTTTTTATTGTTTTTACTTTTTATATTTGTCTAAATCGACTATACGACGAAAATAGTTTCGAGTAATTTAATGAATCTTTACTTTAAATCTCTTTGTTAGTTTGTATTATTTTGATTTTGATTTTGATTTTGATTTTAATTTTAATTTATACATTTATTTGTTAATTATTTTCTTTTAATCATTTTAAAAAATACATTTCACGTGAATTTATATGAAACAACCTTTATTGGCAAATAATGCATTTTTCGCCTTAATTACATACTCAATTCGTACTTAAAAATTAAGAATAATTCTAATTATTCTATTTGATTGTACATTAATGTCTTAGCCATTAGTGCTGAATTAATGACTGCTCATTGGACACCATAATCCAATTTTGTCATTGTTCAAGGAATCCATGCGTAGTTGCTTAAAAAGCATACCAAAAATCTGACGAAGCCAGACAACGACATGATCATGACACAAATATTCCTGATGGTAAAGTCAGTGACACTATCAGAGCTGGTGCTTGTTCTTTACTTGTTCGCTATTGATTCCTGAGTGTTTTAATCGATTTCAGGTTCATAAAAAAGTGATTGATCCTTTTCAGGAATCTGCAGAAGATCAGGTAAGTTCTGTAACTTCTTGTAATTCATAAATTCTTTTTGGGATCTTCTCGTTACTGTCTTTTCTTCTTTCTTGTGCAGATTAGCTTATAAATTATGTTGAAGAAACACTTGGCTAAGCTCAACCAGGCAATGAAGTTTCAGAAACCTCATCTTCCTGTGATCTGTTTCGAAAGACGAGAACTGACTCCTGGCTGGTAAGCTTTTTTTTATTTTTAAAGAGAATCCGAACGTGTCTAGACCATGTAATCTTATATCAAAACATGTCCTAACATATGTGTCAAGTCATATCAAAAGATTGCAAATATTAATTATAAGATATGATTGGTCACTGAAATTGGATATATACATGCATTACATTAGAAGCTTGTTCGTTGATGCTGTTCTTCAATTTCACTAATTTAAATCACTTGAACTTTAAGGTTGAACAACCTTCTGCTATAGGCTTGTTTGATCATATGATTAAAGATGCTAAGGGGAAGAAGATCGTCGTGTTTTAGATGATCCTGACTCGCCTTCATGCCTGATGTGGTACAATATTTATATATACACACTGATTCAGCCTGATCTTGCTAGAGTTGAACGTCGTTGTTTGGATCCATGATCTGTGCGACTCTGGCTATAGAATATCTGCAAAACAAATAAAGGTGGGCCGGGAGTTGAATCCCGGGAGACCCCTCCGACGCTCAAGTCAGTCTTTTTGTGTAGGTTTTAGCTGCTGAAAACAGAGGAAAGTAGGGTTGTAATCTCATACCTGAATCCGGTAGGAATAGTACCTTATATACCAGGGGTTACCGCTAGGTTTAGGTCTTTACGTGAGTCGTTATGTTTGCATGGGAGATTATCTCCTGTGTCCGCCCATCGACATCTGGGCCTGGGATTGGGCCTTGTAAGGTCAGCCCAGCCAACCCAACCAGGTTTATAAGAATATTTTGGACCTAAATTATGGGGATAACCTTTTTTTTAGAAACAAAAGGTATTTAAGAGTCACCCATTAGAGGATTACTACCTGGCACTAAACAAGTAGTTGTTGGAAAACATAATCCCTAATTGATCAACCTTGGAGGATAGATATTCGAGAGGAATGGGGAAAGTAGAATGTATTTAAACCTTATAAATGCACATACAAATGATAGATTGGATATGTTCAAGATGAGATTCATCATGGTCATTAAGTCACAAATTCATATGTAATATCCATAAATGAAAAAAGTACAACATGCCATATGCACACATGGAATTAAGGTGTAGTAGAATGTGGAAGCTAACATATTGATTAACGGTTGGGGAAGTGACCAAAAGAAGACCAAGCAACTCTTCATTGGTGAAATATAGTGAATTAATTGGATAAAAAATCACATACAATTTGCATGTAAATATCAATATTTAGAAGGAAAAGTACCTACAAACGCAATATACTAGGCTAAATGCTACAACCCTAATGTAAGACCCCACTATATATCTTAGAAGCATTATAGTATTTCTAAGGTGTATTAAGAAGTGAACATAAATAATTAAGTGTATCTAAGCATAGTGAGGGACATAATGGTAATTAATTTAAAAGACAGGGGTAAATTGGTAATTTCTTCATTGAGACATGGACAAGAACAATTATATGTTAGTTATGGACTAGAATGAAATCAATTGATGAATTTATATGCCAATGTGGGAATTAAAAGAAGAAGAAGGACCAAATGTGCAATTTTGCCAAAAATTAACATATAAACCAATGAGATTGAAACATATGTGTAAGACTAGAAACTTCTTGAAGTGAGGAGTAGAAGAGTGGGGAGAGGGATGTGTATGGAGTGTTTTAACTCCAGAATTTTCTTTTCTCACCTCCTTTCCATTCCATCTCCTTAATCACATCATTTTGTATAAGAAATAAAGCTAATCCTAGGTGAAAATCAAGGTAAAAGTTTGTGGTTTTTCTTCCCATCTTCATCTTTTGATTATAAAGAACTGAATTTGTAAGGTTGGAAGAGCGATTGAGATGTGTATTCTTGGTGTTTCTAGTTGGTGAGTCTAGCAAAGCCAAAGAGGAAGAGAAGGAAAGGCATTAGAAGACCTACTTTGCCAATTTTAAGGTTTGGGACTACACTTAGTCTAATTTCTCTTTTTGTGTGTGTTTGAATGAATAAAAAGATTCATTTGGATTTAGAATGGTTTCTGGGATGATGTTTTGGTGTTATTTTGGTGTTATCTTGCATAGAATTGATTGAATATGACAAGAGAGTATCGTGTAGTGAAATTTTGTCTAGGTTTGTTAAACCATTCACATTGTTTAGGTCGTAAATCATCTTACAAACCTCTAAATTGGGTGATTTAAGTTGAATTTGAAACCTAAGACATATAAATAGAAATCTCTAGAAGATACTCTTAGTTTTAGCTTTATGATATCAAAAATTGAGATAAAAAATAGTAACCTGATGTTGCCCCTGTTTTGGAACAGCTTGTGATATTTGGTACTTATATCATAAATTGGAAGTGTAAATTGCCTGATATTTGATGATATGGCAATTAGAGACATAGGAAACAAATGTTTAGAAGACCTCAAAGCCTAATTTGAATGTTTTCTATGTAAAAATTAAGGAACAAGTGAAGGCTGTGTGATTTGCTTATGGACTAATTTGTTAACCTATTTTTAGACCCACCGTGTGCTTAGCCCATTTTGCACTATTTTAAAAGCTTTGCTTATGTTTTTCTTTCACTGAACCATATCCGAATCTTTTCTAATGTTTGTGAAAATTTTTCAACACCTAGCAATAAATAAATATGACTAACCATATTTGAATTGGGGGTGATTAAAATTGAAATTTAAGATTGAATATAATGCATGCTAAAGGAAATTTACATATATGTAGATGATTTATATGCATATTTATTGCTTAGTATGACCATACAAGTTTACATACAGATTTTTATGATTTCAAATGAATATCATATGACTTGTCAATATATTAATCATGAAATTGGTAATTGATTAAAGAAAAATGTTATCTTGGTGGTGGATAGATAGAGATGCCTATGGGGTTACAATGCAGCTGCTACAGTTTAACACTACTGATATGTTTATTTTGAGACTATATTGTCTCTAAAGTTCGATACCTTTGAGTATCTATAGTTTGATACTTTCAGATATCCACAACTCTCATTATCCACATCCATAGGAAATGTGCAGGCTTAACACAGCAAGGAAATTTAATAGTCATAAATGAGATAAACAAACAAGGGAATTTAATAGTCATAAATGAGATATACAAAATGACAACATGAATAATTTGTACTGTTGAGTTTTGAATATCAGTATTTGACTTATAAATGTGCATTTTGGTATATAGATAATATATTTAAACATATTTGCATTACGTACTTTGCTTAATTATGCCATCATTGTTTACACGAGTTTATGATATTCATGAATGTGTTTGCGCTTGGTGGATGATTACCGTGAGTGGTCATCCAAACTAAGGGGGTGTTTGTTTTCATTTTTATTTTTATTTTTCTGTTTTTGTTTTCAAATTTAGTAAAAAATATCTTGTTTGTTTGAGATTTTAGTTTCTGTTTATAGTTTTGGTTTTTGACGATTTTCAAAAATTATAAAAACTATAAAAAGTGGTTTTTGTTTCCTGTTTTTTTTCTTAATTTGATTTA